>LWMK02000042.1:0-17719 GCA_001693075.2 Taenia saginata | reverse complement strand
TATATATTCTGCCCTGCTACTATGCCTTCTAGTGCCTTAAGGGAAGTCTCGGGACGCTACAAGTCATTTAAGTATTTTATTAGTTGCAAGTCATTGACCGCGCCAGTGTTTATTTAAACGCCGGTGGGGTGGGGTGGGGTGGGGTGGGGTGGGGCAGGTGGGTGTTAGTGATGGCCTGCGTAGAGTGCAGTTGGCAAAGTGCTTTTCCAAGCACCGTGTGGTAAAGTGGTGGAATTTATTAATAGCTTTTAAATCTAATTATTGTGCGTAGGATGATCATAATGTAGCTGTGAAGAATAAAAGCGCGTTTGATATTGAAATGTTTTTTGGGGTGAGTGATTTGCTAGGTACAGTTACTTCTCTTTGTGAAGTTTCGATAAGTGTAATGTGGGTGTTCAAATAGCTACAGGGGCGCATTGCGTAAGTCTGAACTAGTCCAACCAGTGGCAATGAAAGGACTTAGATGGGGACAGCTGGACGGTGTTATAGATTCTAACAACTGTTTCACACTTCGCTGATTGTGCTGGTGTGGTAGGTAGAGTATTGAACGCGCTTTACACTAGGGTCTTTAAACATCGACTTCCTCTATGCCATCACCCCACGCCCACTTGGGGCATGTGAAGGTGGCGAAGGATTGATTACCAACAACGCTGCAACAGGACAGATCACTTTCACATAAAGGCGTACCAGTAGCCTTTGCAGACACCGGAGAGGATCCCTCATTGCGAAGCAATAGCATTCTTCCTCCATAAGGCCACAGAGTCCTCCTACTGCATGGGAGTGACTATTAAACCATTAGTGTCACTTTGGGAGGCACTTCACTGCATTAGACATGCACGCGTCTTTACGGTTATTGATGAAGTCGATTGGCAATGAGCCATCGATGGAACCCATTCAACCAATTCACCAATTTGACCGAAAGGCAAGCAAGCATTTATTTGCAGTGCACCTATGGACAAAAAGGGAAGCATGCCTCGCTACAAAGTAGGGCGATTCATTCCCGCCAGGATTCAGCAGAGTTCTCATCTAGTGAATGCTTTAGCCTCTGCCGTCAACCAAATGCTTGTCGCAGGATTGCAGATTTCGCCACATCCTCTTGGTTCTTGGAGCAGGACAGCTTTGAAAGAATGTATGGAGGTGAAACAACGAACCGCATGGTAGAGAACTTGACGAAACTGACATTTCAGCGGCGTGTGAATAAAGGCTAGACATGCAAAGTCGTTCACTGGGGAAGTGGTACGTGGAAAGCATGCTTGCAGGATTGCGCAATGCTGCATACCATTGCTGACCAAACGGCCTTTGTATAACAAAGAAGGTTTGCTTGAGATCGTATTTCTTCGATTCCCACATGACCTCCACTGCCGTGTCAGGACCTACTCTCCTAAAGTAAAGGATGTCTATAAATGGCGAGGTCCAAGGTACATGCGAATGATTGAAACTGCCAATTGTGCTTGAGTTCACGTTCTCGTCACCGTCCATTGGTGTGAAGCAGAGTTTGTCACGACCTGATTGTGCATACGTTCCAAATTCAGATGGGAGGTCTCGCAGAGCCGATCGGATCGTTTAGTGGTGACACAAGTCCACACAAACATCCACGTCGTCATCCCATGGGATGATGTTATGATGAAGGACGGAGCCTATTAGAGTGCCAGCAGCAAGAAACCACTGATCGTGCAGCTCCAGGGAGATCATGACGCCCTCGAACACTCGTAGAAGCCTTTCTGAGCTCTTGTACTGGCCTTTGCTCAGTTTCAGCTCAAATCCACTTCACTGACCCGCGGGTGAATTTGCAACCCCAACACGAAGACGCGCAGTTCTGATGCCGCGACGATAGACCGGATCGCTAGATCTTCATGACATATATCGAAGACAATCAATTAGTTGAACTTTGCATAAGTAATGCGCGCGTGAGCTCAGAGTTATCCAAAATTAGTTGTACGGGACACCCATAATGAACAATTTAAGAAGAAAACCCGGATCACTTTTATCAAAAACTTTAAATAGCAAGTTGTATTTAGAATATCTTTGGCTCCGATGCAAGCACTACAGTTGTTAGAATTACTTCGCAATATGCATCACTCAAATAAGCTTGCATCGGCTTCCCTCACTGACTTTATCATCATTTCCCACTCCTGCTCATCCTCTTCGAGCTTTAAATACGATAAACACGACTACCCACTGCACCTGAACAAGCCACCTATCGTGCTGTCTCCACTACGCTAATTCTGGTACACTCAAATTGTAAGACCGACAGTCAGGTGTGTTGGATCACAACGTCTGAATCTGCTTGAGTCTGCTTATCCAAGTTTCACAATTTAACCACTCTGACAGGCAACAAGCTGGCCTCGTTGGAGGTCTGTTTGGTGAAGAGAATGCTAGCAGAACTGACATTCCGTGTGCATGCATGCCAGGATGACGAAACTCGAACAAGTCACGCAAACAGCCCTTCGATGATGACAGTACGCCTGGCTCCCGAGGATAGTATTACCTATCATATAGGCAGTGCTCATTTGGCAGAACTCAATCTGTGTCCAGTTTTACAGAGCCCCACAACTTTTGCTCACCCTGTGGAATCGATTGGAAATCTCACTAAATTAGGACATCCTTTGGAGATACAAATTGTTTTAGCATGACATTTTTCCAAATTCCCATATGCACTATGACTTATAACCAAGTTAAGTCCATCAGATCAAAGATTGCTACCATAGAGGTAGTTGGGCTCGAATAATTCATTGGTTTGGGCACAGATATGGATGAACGGCAGTGTGATTCATGCTGAATTGGCACGTCACTTCGCATGACGGTCGTTCGGTGGAGGGACACCAAGGCGAGTTCCATCTCACAGGTACAGGTATTGCTGGACAGCCAGTCGTGGTTGGTCACCTCGTCTGGTCTCGAGCCCACCCATCGGTTGTGTGGAGTGGGGACAACCGAGACACACGCGTGCTCCTGCTGCAGCTACCCACACCTCTGGTGTGCATGCGTGCCTCACTGGCTGCTAGTTATCAGATCTTGCAGTGTGGTTGACAGTTTTATGCGATCCAACTTCCCTTTATTTATTCAAATTGATCAATACGCATGCGTGCAACGATAACAACATCGAAGCCCATCGAGTCCTCACTGCTGAAGTCACAACAACCTGAAGAAATGCGAAGACCATGCATTACTGACGTAGAGAAGGGCTGGGAGATTACCGGTATGATATAAAGACCACACTCTAGGGCGCACTTGCAATGCGAGCGCACAAGTGGCCGATGACTACAGATATCTGATTCTCAATGGTCCACTTCGATTCTATGGTGGGCATAACCATAATGGGTGACATAATTAATAAATCTATGAGTATCCAAATTGCACTTTATCGTCAGTGGGAGCCTTTGGCTCTTTGTACTCGTTCTCTCTTCATACTCCCCACTAGACATGTATCTCCACGGGCTTAATAGAACGTATGTTTTGAAGCTATCCCATCGAGAAGCATGATTGCCTTAGAGCCACCCATACCTTCAGCATAGCTTTCTCGTAATATGTTTTGCAGAAGTGACCTAGGTTCCTTTTCAATTTATTCCTTACGCGCTTATCATGGCACTAAATCCAGAAAACGCTATGCTCACATATGCATTCCTATTGCGAAGTTTAACTAATTGAGCATAATTTCACCAACGGTTTACCAGCCCATCGATTCTGTTGCGAGGCAGCAAGGATGTGTGGTTGAGAAGAAGGCAGCGTGGGTGCACTAGGGTGGTGTAAAGAATTTGCACTGAGAATCAGTTCAAGAGGTGTTCTCACCAATTGCCTCAATTGGCATTGATTGTCTCTGATGCCCGTCGTGCAGAGTTAGCGATCCGACTTATCAACGCGGCATCAGAACTGCGTCTCTTCGTGTTAGGGTTGTGATGCACACATTAACAATCACTCCTACACATCTAACCAGATGCGGGGTCGATCTAGTTTACTGTCAGTTGATGTTAGCAGAGAGCTTTGATGGATTGCGATTCTTCATGGTCAGGTGTGATGGCTTTCGCTGAGACGTGTTGTAGAGTAAGTAGAATTAACAAAATGTCCTCTATGCAACCCGTCGTCTCTGCTGAAACTTTTAGGGATAAATTTTTACTTTCTGCACTTTAGGGCATTTTGTATGCATCAGCATTTCGTAGTAAATGTGGACACGTGAATTTACCTAGTTTAAGATTCACTCCAACTCTACAAGGCCTTCCACTTAGCATTTTGCTCCTTATCACTGTCTCAAAGTGTGCGGATATTGAACACAAAGGACGTCAAAACAGCTACATATGCTATCACTGATTCCATATACTCCAGCTTGTTGGTGTCGCATGAAGGTGCAGATCTCAAGCGTTTACCAAACCTTACCTCCATTTCATGGCCGCATCACAATCGACCCAACTTCACTCGCAGGTCGGTGGGAAGTGGATTTAAACTAAAACTGAGCGAAGGTCAATGCAATAGCTTTGAAAGGCTTCTACGAGTGTTCGAGGGTGTGATGATCTCCTTGAAGCTGCAGGATCAGTGGTTTCTAGATGGTGGCACTCTGATAGGTTCCCTCCGTCATCACGACATTATCCCGTGGGATGACGACATTGATGTTCGCGCAGACCTAAGCCATCGTACAGGTATTGCTGGACAGCCAGTCGTGGTTGGTCACCTCGTCTGGTCTCGAGCCCACCCATCGGTTGTGTGGAGTGGGGACAACCGAGGCACACGCGTGCTCCTGCTGCAGCTACCCACACCTCTGGTGTGCATGCGTGCCTCACTGGCTGCTAGTTATCAGATCTTGCAGTGTGGTTGACAGTTTTATGCGATCCAACTTCCCTTTATTTATTCAAATTGATCAATACGCATGCGTGCAACGATAACAACATCGAAGCCCATCGAGTCCTCACTGCTGAAGTCACAACAACCTGAAGAAATGCGAAGACCATGCATTACTGACGTAGAGAAGGGCTGGGAGATTACCGGTATGATATAAAGACCACACCCTGGGGCGGATCCGCAATGCGAGCACACACGATTACTTTTAGGGTGAGATGGAATAGCCGATGACCGCAGATATCTGAGTCTCAATGGCCCGCTTCAATTCTATGGTGGGCACAATCATAACAAGTGTGACATAATTAGCAGAACTACGTGCATCCAAATCCCACCATGAGAACCGTTAGGTGATTGTGGGGATAAATCATGTGTCAGGCGACTCTGACATGCAAATATTCTTGGACAAAATCAGTCCTTACATTTGTCAAACCTACTCTGCTGACCACACTTTTATGCAAGCCTCACTTCCCACCTCCCGGCACATGGTATACCGCAAAGGTCAAGTGCTAAACGCCTTTACTTTGGAACACCCAACAACGCGTTGGTACTCGCAAATATGGCATGCATTGAAGCATTGTCGGCGCAAATTTAACTGTGAAACTTTGTGTAAGGTAGAGTTTAGTTGTGAAATCTGACAAGGTATTGGGCGTGGGTGCACAATTCGGTACAACATGACAAGCGGTCACTTCGCCTGATGACCTCGCACTGACAATGGAACTGTCGGAATGCATAGCTAAATTGTACTCTAGCAAGCCATCTGATTGGTGAGGGGTAAGCATGAGCACGTCTGTCCTCGCACAGTCATGATGGCTTGACGCCAGTGACGTGAAGGGGCGCTCCCCCTCTGTTGCATACTTTACGGGATCCTATGTCTGCAGGCATCACCTTGAGTAGCCGCGTCGCTACGTGCAAGTGTGGGGCACCCTCCTCCTGCAATGAACCTCAAGAATCCTGACAAGGAATTGGTATTCAAGGGATAGGGCGCATATTCTGAAGCTCTTCTAACAACAATCGTGACTGTCTGAGAGCAAGTAAGATCTTAAATGTAGCTAGCTGTTAATAGGTTTTTAAAGTGATCTAGATTTCTTTTTAAATTATTCCTAATGGATCTATGGTAATAGTAAATTGAGTAAACTCTGTGCTCACATGCACTACCTTTGCAAAGTTTATCAAAGTGGTCATAACGTAACCAACCGTTTCCTGACCCATCGATTCTGCTACGACACAACAAGGATGTTTGGTTGAGAAGAAGGCAGCGTCGGTGCACTGTGATCGTGAGGAGAATTGGCACCGAGGATTGGTTCAAGAGGTGTACCCACCAATCACCCACATCGCTGAGTTAGCGATCCAGCCTATTGCTGCGGCATCAGAACTGCGCGTCTTCGTGTAAACCAGATAAGAGGTCGATCATGTTCACCACCGGTTGAGGTCGGCAGAGAGCTTTGATAGATTGCGAGTTTTGCGCAGTGAATAGTGATGGCTTTCCCTAAGACTCGTTGGAAGGTAAGTAAAAATAGCATAACATCTTTTGTAAAGTTCTACAAGGCTACTTAAATTTTACTTTTATAGATACGCAGCAGCCTTATCAAGACCTTCATTCTACTGTTTTCCTTCGCATTACTGCTAGAAATAATCTGGCTATTCAAATATGAAAGCATCAAAACAGTTATTAATGCAACATCTCATCAATATAACCCCTACTTGGTGATGCCGGATGAAGGTGCAGATCTCAAGCGTTTACCAAACCTTACCTCCATTTCATGGCCGCATCACAATCGACCAAACTTCACTCGCAGGTCAGTGGGAAGTGGGTTTAAACAAAAACTGAGCGAAGGTCAATACAATAGCTTGGAAAGGCTTCTACGAGTGCTCGAAGGTGTGATGATCTCCTTGAAGCTGCAGGATCAGTGGTTTCTAGATGGTGGCACTCTGATAGGTTCCCTCCGTCATCACGACATTATCCCGTGGGATGACGACATTGATGTTCGTGCAGACCTAAGCCATCGTAAAACGATCCAAACAGCTCTGCGCAAACTCCCATCTGAATACAGCACATATGTGCGTTGGAATCATGATAAGCTCTACTTCCGACCAACGGGTGGAAAGGAGAACGTGAACTCAAGCACAATCGGCAGTTTCAACTTTTCGCATGTACCTTGGGCCTGGCCATTTATCGACATTTTTTACTTTAAGAAAACCGCTGATAACATGACAGTGAAGATCGTGTTGGAACGGCAGGAATTTCCTTTCAAAGAAATCTTTCCAGTCATATATAGACCCTTTGGCCAGCACTGGTATCCAGCACCACACAACCCCATAAGTGTGCTTTCCACCTACTATTCCTGGAGCAAACATCTTTGTGTGTCCAGCTACTATTCACACGCTAATGAAAAATCAATGTCATCACGTTCGGTTCCATGCAATTCTCTGACTCACCTGCATGCATTCGTACAACGCTGTCCTGTTCGGGGAACTGGAAGTAGGTGGAGGAGTCCGCAATTCTGTGACGAACATTTGATTGACGTGAGCGGTCGCAGCATACACAAGATACGAACTCTGCTCGATTTTGACGAGATCAGATCGCCCTTCTTTGCTGCAAGGCACCCCTCCTTTTCTTGTCCGTAGGTGCGACTTTGTGGCTTGCCATGCGACCCCTTTTGCACAAATACATTGTTTCACTGCAAATAAATGCTTGCCTTACCTGTAACCAAAGTGGTTGGGATTGTGCTCCCGCTAAGCAGAACAGGCAGCACCAGTTACGAGCTTCTTCATTCATTCATTCATTCATTCAAACACCTCACTTTTTAGCTCTTCACGGCAAACAGGCACGTGTCTGCAGAAGGGCACAGTGGTGGAGGCGAAATCGAAGTGTCTGCACGTCTTATTCATTTTCGTCTCGATTGTTATAGTGGCGATTTATTCTTCCTCACAAGAGAGTAGAGCACCGCTTCGTACATGTAGGTTTTGAATGATAGTGGGTAGTGATGGTACCAATCTACGCGTGGTAATGGATCCAAAATACCTAGAAACCATTTTGCATGTGATTGCTTTAATCTAGCAGACAGTAAAACACTGCAATACATGATCACTTTCACATTGTTTTGTATCAGTCTACCTAGTCAAACCATCCTGCTTGTCAGCTTTGCCGTTGTATAAGCTATCAGACAGTGAAACACTGCAATATCTGATCACTTTCGCATTGTTTTGTCTTATTCTACCTAGTTAAACCATCCTGCTTGTCAGCTTTGCCGTTGTATGACCTATTTCACGTTGGCACTGATTTCTTTCTCGCTCCTGACTCACCACGTGGGCGCCAACTCGATTTCACCCAATCATAGCTTATCATTGTCGACGATGTCCCGATCAACGCCTGCAATCATTCCCTTGACGTCCAATCTGCAGTGCAGCCATCCCAGCTGTGTTGCTGTCTTTCCATTGTCCCACCTTCTCCGCGAAAAGTGGCAAAGCCAATTAAGGGCGCATTATGAGTTTCACGAGAGGAATGCGTCTCACAAGTGACATGGCCGTCTTTACTCCATAGATGGCGTACTAATGACAAAGCATTCCCACCGCCAATTCGACACATGCTCCGTTACATTCACTACAGAGAGTTGAGATATTTCGCATGATATTAAATGTGAAAGCATAAGCGCGAGAGAGGACTGGAGGCTGTGGATGCTCAAGTGAACCCTTCATCGCCTGTTCTTCTATACTGACCTGTGTTAACCCAAGATTGTGTAAGATCGTGGGCCATTATTGAAGTTGTAGTAGGCCAACACCAGCACGGGGAGCTATAGTCACGGATGGAGTGCCAAGACTCCAGTCGGGAGATCGAGCATGTGCAGACGGAGGAAACCCAAGATGAAATGCATTTTGGAATAGCAAGTATCAGAGTAAGCCTCAGTGATAGCAGTTTGTTGAGAAATGAAATTTTACAAATCGTGCCATAATCTGACGTACACAGCACATTCCTGACTGTAGAATATCTGCCAATAATGCGGCACCATTCCCTTAGCTCTGTCTATGCTGGAATAGCCCCGACACTTTCGACGCCTTCCACAAAAATGCAGAGCAGGACTACAGGACGCTTCAACTTGATCTGACATCGCTGGAGACTCTAACAATTAAACTCCTTCGTCAAGGAAAGCCTTTACTTCTTAATAGAAGCTCTCTTCCCATATACACCGTATGCCATGCATCTTTACTTGATGCAACTGAGTAGGTTTTAGTTATGTCTGCTCCAAATTAGACGCCGTTCATCTCNGACCAGGTATTAGTAATGTCTGCTCCAAATTAGACGCCGTTCATCTCAGTGTTTGTTTTACCCTGTACCAACATGTGGCCAGAGTTGCGATGGCTACTGTAGTTAGTTGTTTGCACAAAAGAGCTGTTCCTAGTACTGGTTCTCCAAACCCATCACCAAACCACTACAGTTCGGGGTTTATGTGGAAGTATTTTAACAAATGTGCCCAAAACTACCCAATATGAGGTTGCAAAGTTGTGTTGACGATTGGCATGCGACTGGCATTGCCGTATTCCCGGGTTCTCGACGCCAATTAAGGTCTACGTGTAAACTAATCATCAAACTGTAAATAAGTACACGTTTTGTAAATGGTGTAAGTTGTTCTTCACACGTTTAGCAATTGAGCTGATCGAGTTTTTGCAAAAGTCCTGAGAGCCACTGACTCAAATCAGCCGAATGGATCCAGTGCGACGATGCAAATAACGCTATGCAGACATGCGCTTAGGTGCTTCGCGATGCTCCACTTTTGGGAGCACACGCTCTTGCACAAGATGTCCAGCTTTTGACCGTGTGCGCATTCGTATTCCTTCCACCTCGTATGGTTAATTCCTCCACAAATAAATGAGGTTATCAGTGGTTCTGTTTAGGAACACACTGAGGGAATTAATGTGAGGAACAACAGTCAAATGAATTTCCCACACTCTTCTAAATTAGAGCGACGCTTCTTCTCCCTACAGCTACAGCCTTTATACTTTGCCAACTCGTTCAGTGTGTTTAAGATCACCTAGGTGACTTGCATTCCCGTAATCAGGAAAGCACAGCAAATCTAAGTGGAGAGGAATATCTCATCAAGTGGGGGAAAGTATTTAGCATGCAAATATGCATGGGGCAAAATTTCGCTGCTTCACTCCGCAACTCCAAGTTCTGTATATCGACAGTGCAGATCGTAGAAGCATGCTAATGATGAGGGAGGACTTATGACTTGTATCTGTAGTTCTACCGATTTTCATCCTTCACGGTGACTTTACGCACATCAGTCTGCAATGGAACACGTGAAGAGGCGGTTTGAAGCAGGTAATCACTTAATTCACCAATGTACGTCTAAAACTCTTAACAATCGGTGCTGAAGTGCTTTCCGTCTGAGACATATTTGATACGTGTTATTGAGGGCATGGGTATGAATGCTTCGATGTGGGGAATCTGGCATCCTTAAAATGGCAAAAATTACCTATGAATACAGGTCATTTCGGGGATTAATGAACCCATAAATGGAAGTGAAAATACCCAGAAGCCAATATTACTAGGCACTCACATCATCGTCACAGGCGTCCTTGAATTTTTGATTGTACGATCTGCAGCATCCGACGAAGTTCGTTTCACTCACATTCACCCCTCATGCACCAGGTCATTTGGAGCACCTTTGCTAAAAATCCCAATTAGACACCGTGTAAGAATTACTCATCGCTTGAGAAAGCGTCTACCATTGCCCCTTTTAATACAAATTTGTATTATTTAAGAAAGATATTAGAGTCGTCATTACGATGTCGCGTTGCATTCTGAAAGTCATGTTTTCCCTTACGTAGAACCATCGAAGAAGGCAGCTAGATTTCTAGTGCATCTGATCCTCCAACGTGCCAGGGAAATGTTGAGATACATTTTAAGGTTGAATCGTGATGTCGTCCTTAAAATCACTGCCAGATAGTCATAACATTATCTGACCCAAGTAAAGCTAACCGCAAAGCTCATTGCTGTGGACGTGTATTCGATGAAACAATTGACGATGGAACGGCGTCGTCACTGCTGTTGCACACGTGCTCTGTTCGCAGATCACTTCGGCATGCCCATTCTTCAGTGCACTGAGCGTCTTCGTAACCCATTCATTGATAATTAGATTTGTAAACAGGAACGAATGGATCAGTGAAGTACAGAGGCATACGCAATCACATGAAGAAGGAAGCATACAAACAAAGTGATTGGAAACATACATCGAATAAATTTCAACATAAACTTCATTAAAATTAATGAATGAATAATCCTGCAGCTTAGTGGTGCATGCCATGGGGACACTTACGTCCGTGGAGGTAAATTTATACTNCCCAATTAGACACCGTGTAAGAATTACTCATCGCTTGAGAAAGCGTCTACCATTGCCCCTTTTAATACAAATTTGTATTATTTAAGAAAGATATTAGAGTCGTCATTACGATGTCGCGTTGCATTCTGAAAGTCATGTTTTCCCTTACGTAGAACCATCGAAGAAGGCAGCTAGATTTCTAGTGCATCTGATCCTCCAACGTGCCAGGGAAATGTTGAGATACATTTTAAGGTTGAATCGTGATGTCGTCCTTAAAATCACTGCCAGATAGTCATAACATTATCTGACCCAAGTAAAGCTAACCGCAAAGCTCATTGTTGTGGACGTGTATTCGATGAAACAATTGACGATGGAACGGCGTCGTCACTGCTGTTGCACACGTGCTCTGTTCGCAGATCACTTCGGCATGCCCATTCTTCAGTGCACTGAGCGTCTTCGTAACCCATTCATTGATAATTAGATTTGTAAACAGGAACGAATGGATCAGTGAAGTACAGAGGCATACGCAATCACATGAAGAAGGAAGCATACAAACAAAGTGATTGGAAACATACATCGAATAAATTTCAACATAAACTTCATTAAAATTAATGAATGAATAATCCTGCAGCTTAGTGGTGCATGCCATGGGGACACTTACGTCCGTGGAGGTAAATTTATACTTGATTCTCTGGTCGTATCCATACCTTGATTCCGCAAATTCACTAGTCTTACGCATCTTGTTTAGAAAGTGAATAGAAAGCAATGGAGCGCTGGCAATGACCGGCACTTTCTTCTCCATCCTTCAGTTGACTTTGCTTAGGGCAAGTAACTAAACAAATATGACGAAAGATGTAAATGGGAGTTCTTATTTAACGCAGGAGCGCTGTTGCACATGACTTTCAGCCTGACCTTATGACTTGCCAATGGGAAAAAGAGGGAAAAGAGGGCTGATTGAAATAGTGGAACTACGATCAGAAAGAGCGTGACAGTTCTGCCACTGATACGTGGCATTAGCAACAAGGAAAGCAGGAGCCCTGAGTCAGTCCGCCAGCGCAATTGTTTTTGCCACCTCCACAAAACATGTCCGAGTGATGGCTGCATTTCTCTGTTTCGCTTCCTTCAAAACACCGTGTCAAATGGATTGATCTTTGCTTTAAATCACCTTTGTTCAACTCTAGGATGAGCGTGCGCTGTCTCCTAAATTTGAAGGGATAAGGAGGAAACTTGGGACACATATGAGTGAGGAATGCCATCTTTTGTTTTGAAAAGATATGGGATTTTTAGATACTCAATAGTGAGCAGTAAATTCACTTGATTTATTCGTAGCTGGTGGTATTTGCACAGTTGGCTCACCACGATCTGTTCCACTCGGTCTCTTAGCGTGGAAACGCGCCTAGATGTGGGATTGAAATTAACTGCGGCATAAGTTCATTGTGCGAGTTCACGCCAACTCCTTCCTCTTGGTGCCATCATCATCAAAGGTGGTGGTTTTCCGGTATATTTGCGCTAATTCTGAGAAAAAATTACCGCGGCAAACCCACAAAATATTTTTAATATTTTTGTAAGAAAAGACCTCAGCGGAAATGATACGTTTACTAAGTGTCCCAACAGTACGACTTTCGCTTTCGACTCCGCAATGAATGTAGTGTAATGAGATTCATGTACACCACCTACACCAACTCCACAACCTGTGCGACAACAGGCTTGGTCTTTCTCCTTCCACCCCTCCTCCTCTTCCGTACGTCATGGTCTTCGTTGACGTTGGTGTACGGGAAGAGGATTCCCGGAAAAGTTGAGGGCAAAGTACAGGAAATTACAACCTTAATAGAACGCATAATCTAAGCATGTTTTCTAAGCTTTGATAGCAGAACGTTGGTTGATTTTGGATCATCTCAATGTGGTTTCGTTCTCTCTGCATCACGTCAAATAAAGTGATAGTCTCCTGCAGACACGGAAAAGTGGCTGGAAAATGATCGAGGAGATAAAAGCAACAGAATTGGGGGAAGATGAAGTGAAATATGGTGATCTAGGTGTCAAATTAGCTTGAGACCATGCCATGTCATTATAATCATACAATAAATAAACTGTGCGAAGGCACTTCCATCCAATGGCACAGTTGGCTGGAATGACACCACCCATCGGACACAAATAGGAACGGGCTGAATTACACCGGTCGCTGCTAGTTACAAGACAACAGCTTCTTTCAGCACACGGAAAGCAAATCACGAGTTGTTACTCCATCATGTGGAATTGTGGGACAAAGCAATGGGATTCTGGAAAATCACACACGCATTGTCAGTCGGCCTCCCTACTCTGCACAGCATGTTAGCGCCACACATTTGAAAGACTCGTCTCTCAACAACTGGCCTTTAGATGGTGATCAGCGAACCTCAGTATGATCACGCCACTACACTGTTAAAGGTGATGATAAGTGTCCTTGTGTTGAGTTGGTTTCTGTCGCCACGTAGGTAGAAAGGTGGGTGGCATTGCGGTCTTGAAGAAATAAGTGTTGACGTGAATTAAATCAGCCACTTGGCACCAATAGGGGGCTAGCGCTTTGATGTTTGGCTTCTGAGAAAAAGCGGAGTTGTGTGCATCACCCAAGTGATTCTGTTAAATTAACGGCGGTATGTTAGGATCTCGAAGCACCGAGATCAAATATCACTACATAAGTGAGCACGAAACCAGAATCATTCCTTGCTCGAGAAACTTGTGCCTGTTCAGCTTTATCAAATTTTCCTCAGAGTGAACATACTGCAGAATAATGACTCGCATCCGTTCATTATGAAGCAGTGAGTTAATCCATGTGATTTTAGTTACTTCTTAACCTCGTAGCCACCAAAACGACATGAGATAAATCAAAGCCACTGTAGCCAACACTAAGCTGAGATTGTGTGTTAAATAGCAAAATTTGAGTGTGTTACACGGAGCTCGCTTGTGCACAACAGCTTCTCCTGATTACTCAGAGTATTTTGATGGGTGAGGCAAATTCACCTTTCGCTAGACTTTCGAATCCTTTGACGACTCGTTTAATGGAGCTGATGATTTCCATTTGATAGGCGACCAAATGCCTTTCACGTTTTTATCGTGTAAGTCGGCGAGCCGTCTCCTAAGAACCGCATTAATTACGTGGCTACATTAAAAAACGGTGGAATGATAAGTGCTCAAAGTAAACGAAGCACTCACTGCTGCACCATTCCCTTCCTTCATGTTCTAGAGCGCCTATGTGGTGCGCATAATGTGCACGTCTTGGCAGTTGGTTGCTACAAATGTGAAGCAAATATAAGAGCATGACCACAACGTTGCTTCCAATGAGTTTACGTGATCAGTGAGAGCAATTTAACCGTACAAGGCTGAGCGATTATATAAATAAGGCTTTACTGAAGCAATACTCAACTGCCTTAAGGTGACCTCTCCCAAAATCAGCCTCTGCTTTAGATACACAGAAACAGTTCTTCGTTTGCATGCAACTTCAATGGTTCAGATAAGGCCCACATCGATAATAGTCAACCGACGGTGTCCCATCCAGTGAGCAAGACATCACAGTTGGAGGACACATCTTGAAACAAAAGTGCAAGGTACTGGTTTTTACCATGAGGATACCTAGTTTTCATTTTTCAGTTCTACTTTTACACAGTCCTACCGGTTTCTGGATGTCGATTATCCAAACCCGTTGAGAAGGCATTAAGATCTTTCCAATCCAAACATGCTGCTTGATTTCTTCCAATTTGCATCACCAAACTCGTTTAGGCACCTATAAAAGTGGGTTGGTTTGAGAACAATCAACCTCTCATTTGTCTGCTGACATGCTGATTCAACACCCCTAACAAACTCATGGTAAATTTTCTGCATTCGTGCGTAATGCTCACATTCCATCCTCCACATTTGCACTCGGTGCCACTTTTCCACTGCATGGATTTATGCAGCATGATGATTCGCGATTTCGGAAACAAATACTTTCTGTTCCCCCATGTTCAAAACTGGATCGTGCGTGTGCTCAAGTCAATGACATGCGGTAACCAGTTGTCTTGGGAAGGACAAGACCTCCGGCTCCCCTTCTCACCCACGCATTTTACCAACTAGTGCACCATTCGAAGGCATACGAAGGCAAGTTAACACAGGTGTACACAAACGCGTCGATGGTGATCCTCACAAGATGCCATTGTCACCTAGCAAGTGGGTGGTGGAAAGACAACGCTTCCTCCCTCAAGAGAGGGCACGCTTACCCCGGATTCCAAAAAGGCTATTTTTACCACAGACCGATCCATGTGGCGTGAGGTTTTGATTAAAACAAAAGGAATGAATGCAGTTACCACTCGTGCATTTATTTTAGAGGTGACAAACATTGCTGCATCGATAAATCGACTCAGTGTTCCCATTCCTCATCATGGAGATGTTGCGTTTCGGTGGCAAAACTGTCGCACTCTTCTCTACCGTCGTTCTACTGCTCTCAATCACCTTGTTTTAAACACGCGAAACTCGATACTCTGGAGGTAATTTGGTTCACCCTTCAATCCGCAATTACATCGTACGACCAGAAGAAGCAGCGAACTCAAACAAGCCTTCCCATCTGGATTCCATTCCATGGCCAAATGTCAAGCGTCCAAGCGTTGGCACCAATCTGATGATTGCGGATTTGGAACCCTTCGACGTGAAACTGAGTCTTGGCCAATACGCCTCCATAAAAAACTTATTGGTTTTTTTGAACGAGTTATGATTTCTTTGGTTCACTTCAACACCATGACCTCATTCCCTCAGATGACGATGCTGATGTGGGTGTTCATCTTCGCTATCGACCACGAATCCAGGAAACCCTCAACAAACCTAATCCGAAAGTCGGAACGTATTGGCAAAGAGGTGGGGACAAGCTCTTTTTCAAACCGTTTCCAAAAACGCCAGAACTGACTTAAACACCATCAGCAATCACTCCTTCTCGCACCTACCCTGGGCCTGGCCATCTATCGACATCTTCTACTACAGGGAAATCGATTCAGTCGAAGGGGAGGAGTACATTCAAAACTTCCACAAATTCAACCTCAGTGACATCCTTCCTCTCACCTACAGACCCTTTGGCAAACATTGGCATCCAGCACCACGAAGACCTGTCAGCTTTCTCAGAAGTTACTATTCAACGAAGAGACAGTATTGCTCGTCTCATGATTATTCTCATGCTCTCGAAAAGCTCGTCTCTCCCAAATACATGGACTGCAGAGAACTGATGGAGAGGTATGCCTTCGTTCACCGCTGTCCCATTCCTGAACTGGAGAGGATCGGCAAACCCAGAGGATTCTGTGATGAGCATTTGGTCGATGGCAGTGGTCGAAATGTGCACATGACTCGATTAACACTCGATTCGGACGAAATTGACATACCCCTGTACGCAGTCAGACATAAAGCATTCAAATGCCCTTAACGCAATTTCTGTGGAAAATTGCACTTAAAACGTGGAATATCCAAAATATCAATTCTACCTTAAACCTTCAATGAGTTCCGTTTGTTGATTCTGGGGAAAACCTTGTCTTTAGCAACTCCAGTAATTCCACTCAATAATAACTACCGGTTAATCAGATTAATCAGTATTACGAGCATTCGAATGTATAAAGAGTCAGCTCTTACCCTTCATCGAGAAACAAATTTTTATCACTAGGTGTGAAGTGAAGTGAAGTAAGGCGTGTCGACACTCCGACTTCGTTTCCACTACGGTGCCTTTCTGCAGGCACACGCTTATTCGCCATGGCATGTGAACACATGAGTGGTTGGGTTAAATGGGGGACTGAACTCAGGGCTTAAGGCTACTTGGCTGGAGTGTGCCTCTAAATAACTTGGTCAAGAGGTAGACAAGCATTTATGTGCAGCGAAACCAATCATAGGCAGAAAGGGAGTTGCACAACACCCACCCACATACACACACACACACAAAAGAGCACCTATGGACGATGGAAGGAGGCGTGCTTTGCAGCAACGTGCTGGTCAAGTAGCTGCCTTCTCCACAACACCTAAGTTGTCATGTCGTGGCAGACAGGATATTAACAATAGCTTAGAGTAAAGCTATTCAACGTCCTCTCACACTCGACTCGGGGGTGTGGAAGTGAAGAGGGATTGACCAAATAATAACGGTGAAGAAATGCACCACCTTAGCGCAGAGGAATGCATTTAGCTTAGAGGACATTGGCCAAGATGCTCATGGTAATGCCATTCATTCTTTGTAAAGTCAGAGAGGTCTCTTGCTGCATGAGAAGTGCCCAATCTAGCATTGGTGTGTCACCTCGGAATGCACACGACTGTGGTAGATGTGCACGTTCATTCACAGTGTTCAATAAAGGCGAATGACAATGAGTCACTGAAGGAATCCATTGTGGTGCGTTATTTGTCAGAGTCATAGTGCCTTACTCCACGATGTCACATGCAGTTACCTCACAATTGTGCTTTCGGTTATTCTGGCATAGATTAATCCATACATTTGGTGGAAACTTTGGATAGAACTTTGGACCTGTTCTACTAGGTCGAGGACGGGCACAAACTTCGTTAGGTCGGATCTGACAGGAGCTAAGTAAAACAGGTATGGCCAGTAG
>LWMK02000041.1:732881-883161 GCA_001693075.2 Taenia saginata | reverse complement strand
TATGCAGTTTGGCTAGCCTATTACATTAATTTGCAGAACAAACACTGCTTTGGACCCTATCACTGTTACCAGCCTCCATTGCCGCCTACGTCCGCACAAAAATGCAGCACTGGAAGTCGTGGAAATTCTGAGGTAAAGAAAATCTGAGCCATGTCTTAAATGCGTTTGCCTATGTGTAAGTCACAGTCACAACGTCTACGACCCTCGTGGGAAATTTCGTCCAGCACTCTGCCTAGTTACCTTTGGTAAATTTTAAAAGACAGCATCGGTTTGCTGTGACCATGTAGAGACCATGTGTAGAGAATTGGTGCCGCCTGCAGTGAGCCAACCAATCACTGTAAATGGTAATGACTGCCTCCGGTATCTGCAGGCAGTTTGTAATCCAATCCATTGCCTCCTCGAGGCTACAGACTTGCGCGCTTTCGTTTAAGGCTTACTGTGTATATATAAGTGGACTTGAGATTAGTCTGATGAACCATTAGTTGCTGCTGGAGGAGAGCTTTGGTAAAGTAACGTTGCCTTCACAATTATGGGCAGTGACTGTCGCTTTGGCACATTGTAAAGTAAGCTAAATTATCATAATGTCCTTTATGAAACCTTTAGTGTTCGCAAATACTCCTCAAGTTTGAAACTTCCACTCTGAACATTGGTGTATTCAAGTGCGCCTTCATCGCGTCTCCCCAAATGCGTCAAGTNCACAATGTCCTTTATGAAACCTTTAGTGTTCGCAAATACTCTTCAAGTTTGAAACTTCCACTCTGAACATTGGTGTATTCAAGTGCGCCTTCATCGCGTCTCCCCAAATGCGTCAAGATTATCGCCTAATTGCAACCTTCCGTAGTAATGCTGCAAGAGATCTGGTTGTACGGCAAATACGAATGCAAAGCAGATATTCGTGTCACCATAGTTTCATCATAGGTCTACACGGTAATACCGGAGGATGATGTGAGCCCTCTTTACTTACCAAACCTTAGTTCCGTTTGCGCCCTCATCACAATCAACCAAGTTTAATTTTGATGACGGTAGGAACGGGTTTTGAGGTGAGAGTGAGCGGATGTCAATACAACGGTATAGAAAACCTTTCATTAGAATTTGGTCGCATCCTTATCTCCTTGAGGCTACAGAATCAGTGGTTTCTTACTGCCGACACCATAATGAATTTTCATTCATCTTCATGACATCACCACATACAGGGATGACGTTGAGGCTTGTGAGGACACACGTCACCTTGAGAGGACCCAATCAGCCCCTCAGAACCTCCTCTCTGAATTTGGAACTCATGCTCAATTAAACTGTGATAACTTCTACTTCAAAACAATAGATGAACACGAGAATGCAAAATCAAGCACAATCGACGGTTTCAAATCCCTCTTGTGCCTTGAGCCTAACCGTTTATCGACATCCCTCGCCTTAAAAGGGTGGATCTTGACGCAGCAGTTGAGCTCACGGCCCAATCAAAGAAATCAAATTACAAGCAATTCCTTACAGGTGTGTACAGACCCTTTGGCAAACATCGGTATCCAGCACACCACAATCCCACGAGCCACCCTTCCACACGCAGCAGATAAACCAGCTTCGTCAAGTTCTTCTCCGTGCCGTTCGTTGTTTAACATATGCGCATTCGTCCAATGCTGCCTTGTTCCGAGCTCTGAGAGTGGATGGAAAAGTCCGCAATTCTGTGACGAATGTGTGGTTGGTGGGAGCGATCGAAGCACACGCAAAATACGAGTCCAATTGGATCATGCTGAAATTGAATCGTCATTCTTTACTGCTAAGCACAACTCCTTTTCTTGTCCATGGATGTGCCTTTGTGGTTCGTTATGTCTATTGCCTTCTAAGTGTACTTTTCTTCACTACAAATAAATGCTTACCTGCTTTATAGCCAAAGCAGTCGGGTGCCAGATTCTGAGTCTACTCACTCAGCCATTCCAACGACTCACATTTTCGCACATGCGCATTGTGAATACGCACACGTCCGCGGGGTGCCACTGTAGTGAAATTGAAGTTTAGGTGATGACATGCCTTATATAACTCACTCGCTCTAGCGAAAATTGTTTTGGCGGCAATTGTTTGCTCTCCCATTGGCCCACGCGTGTCTTCAATGTTGATGGTGATGAGTACCATCATGATGATGAAGGGCATCAGGCACTGTGCGATGTTGTCAGATCATTGAAACGAAGTGTCCTCTTCCATTTAACTGAATTCAAGCAAGTGGACACTGACAAATGCACGCTGGAACGGTCTGGAGATGAGGCCTGGGTGAGAGTTCTCGCAGTCAGTATAAATGACTAAGTAGCGTCAATTTACATCCGTCTGTTTTCGCTGTGCACCTGCAAACTAGGTGGAATCAATTCAGAGGAAAAATGACCTTTTCACGAATTCGCTTCTGACTGCACAACTAATAGTTGCTTTGGTTAGAGCGTCGAGGTCTATTAAGTATCCCTTTGGAGGGGAGCTATTTAACCCAGTTTGTCATTCCAAGTATTTCTCGCCTGCATAGATTAAGTGAGGTTTTAGGATCTTCATGCCCATGTGTGCATTCTCGACCCAAAGTCTTACAGCTTGCCCAGTTTGTAACTGCCTCAAAGTACAACTACAGGCCCATCTATTCCCCAAATTGATAAGAATCCCATTAAGATTTGGGTTGGCAAATAAAACAGCATCGGTGCCCTGTGATCGTGCGGAGATTCTGTAATTACTTCATTTGTTTCATAAAACTATGATGCTGGTTGCATCCGCGTTCTTCCCTTCCAGAAATGCCGGTTGATTGTAGGTTTTCGAGTGCTTGTAATTTGAAGAATTGCAATTAAATGAGGCATAATCAGAGGTCATCAACAGATAATCTATCTTTTACTGCACTTTACCAAGTAAAAGCAAAATTTTACGTGTGGATGCTGAATTACAGTGAGCATACATGAACTGACGAGAGCGAAATTTTAGGGTCGAGCGAAGTGGCATGTATGTTGACCCGGAAAACCATCCCCAATTTATAGATGTTACTTAGACAATAGCAAATTGTGTAAATATAATAGGGGTTCACTGCTGCCAAGCTAAAGTAATTATGCGCAATATAGATTAATCTGGACTTTGAGCCGGCATTCAACGCGCTACACTTGAAGATGAGGTCCTTTAGCTACTGAACAATGCAGCTTAAATTTGATCGCGCCACCACGCTGTTGGAAGTGGTGATGGAAGCTGGAAGTCGATTTTGTCACTTTTCCAGTGGAGTGAGAGAGCGATGTATGAGTTTGTTTTATCAATCAAGTTGCTGTTATGTGGATGCTAATTTAAAAAAGGGAGATTTATTCGTACAATGTAAAACCTCGTTTAGCTTAACAAAATAATTTTTAGTGCCACTTATGAATTGCTGCTAACAGTTATGATTTGTGGAAAGCACGTGTATCGCCAGGGAATTTTCATTTCTGTCAAATACAATTTGTCTCCATTTCCACGGTCTATTGAAGCATATATCCGTGTTTGCTGTGAGTAGTCGACTGTTGCCACTACAACTTGTTTAGCTTTCGTGGATTTGCTCTTTAGGCATTTAAACTACAAAGTTTACTTTTTAGGTGGAAATGAGGTGTCCACAATGCCATCTGTTTTAAATTTGTGATGTATTCGACACTGTGTGGGCTTATTGTATTCATGGGTGTATCGCCTCGTACTAAGAAAACTCGCTGATTGGTAGTTGATTCCTCTTTCTCTCCTTAACGTTTTTTAGCATTTCAGGCCTGTCCAACTGCACTTGCTTTTAGTGATTTTGCTACATAAAATAGCTCTCATATCCATTGAACTGAGGAATATTTGTATGTCTTTGCCTTTGTCGTGAGGAGGCGTGTGAAATCCTTGCATTGGGTTTTGTATTGGTCTTCACGTGAACACCATTTTGCGGTGATAGTGGAAGCTGTGTTGTGCTCTCCTTTGGTCCAATTAACGTGTTCTTTTTACTTATTCCACAGAGCTGGTTTGCATTCAACGGCGCATCTTCATTCGTCATGTCGACCTTCCCTTCTGCCTCATTACTGGGAACATTTATTCTCATGCCGGACTTCCATCTCCGACATCGCAAAGTCTTATCGTTGTTGGTTCGTTTGGCGCTTAGAGTAGTTGGTATTTACTTTTGGGACGCTAAAATGAAGGCTATAAGTTTCCAATCTAGAAGTCTGCTTCTTGAATTTTATCAGTTTCGTCCGTCGCTGTTAGTTTGTCCCGTGTTAATTCATATTTACCATTTTATACTCAATCCATGCATCATGCAATGAAAAATGACACTTGAAGTTGTTTTTTCTCTCCTTTCTTAGTCAATTGATTAGATAAGGAGCAAATTGTGCGACTCGATTCACGCTAGCGTTCTCATCCACTGTCTGTTCATTCCTTTTGGCAGTTGAAATTGTGCTCAAAAATGCGGACTATCCTTTTATCTCCTTGATCGGCATACAAAATCCTCGACTCGGGAGGTTAAAGTGCTACGGCCATCTACCATTCAAAATTTATTATGAGATGCTTCTACTAAAAGTCCATTGCTTGCGATACTTGTCTTCTTCTTTCAAAACGCAGTTTTTTTTGCTAATTTTTGGATTAGCTGCAACTTTATCTGCAACTTTACCTTTATTACTCTGTGGAGAATGTTTTTCCCAACTGCATTATGTTCACGCGTATTTCGTTATACCTTTTCCCCGAATATGCGATGTAGCAGAGGTTGTTTAACGGTTGCAAATCTTAACAATTAGCAAGAATGGCTTTGCAAGGCACAGGATTTCAATGCATCTTCCATCGCTTAACATGGAACTGCAAAGCGGATTTAGGGTAAGGCCATAGTTTAATGAAGCAATTTTACCGGAGGGTGTTTATGCCTAAATTTCTCTTTAGGACATGAGTTGAGTTGTTTGATATGCCTACCAAACTAGAGTGAAGTAGTGTTGAAACAATTTCAGTGAATTCGTACAATTCATCGGGATGAGGACATGGGCGAAGACACCATTGTATGAACAGTGATGCTGAAGTTCACAAATTGTCAAGGCGGAGGTAAGATCGGAGTTTGTTTCCTCCCCAAAAGTAGGGCAACGTCTCCAATTTGAAGTTCTGCTCTGCTTTGAGCACCAATTTGTCCCTAACACTTAATCGCTCGTTTCGTTATTCGGTATCGCCTATTCGTGCTCTCGTCCTTGGCTTCATCCTCTTGCAAGATAGGCCAGTAATTCATGCCGTTGGGATGTGCTCTGCGTGCTTAGATGTCATGGCATAAGAAATGGACAGGGAAATAAGATAAGAGAGAGTTGGAGGGGAGCTTCCGGTGTACTACATACACCGTACTCAGAGGCGTAGGAGTAAGACCAGAGGCATGGAGGATTACCCTACACTACCCCGAACTACCACTGTAATACTGTGTCCGCGCCCTCCCACAAAAAGCAGTAGTTTGGTTTATGCGAAATTACGTGTCATATTTTCGAGGGAGTCTAAACCAGTGTAGTAGCGTACAAAATTGTTTTATCAGATCAACAAGGCAGGTGTAATTGAACAATATGAGTCTCATCAGTCTCAAATGAATCTACATCCAAGATTTTCTTCTTTCTCCCAAAGCGACTTAAGTGTGGTTTCGATTTGCTGAGTAAGTTGCTCTCGGAAGATAATGCGCGTGATTCAACCCTAAGTATAAAATTGGGGTTGAGCACCATCCTTGATGTCACCATCATCTTCATGAAGTGCTGGTGTCTGGTGGAACCAATGGCTCTTCATAGCATGAGCTACCTCCAGAGTATTGAATACTCGAATGCTTGTCACGATCGTAAATGCTCTAGAGTTTGAGGAAAGCGCATGCAAGAGCAAGTGTTCTTTGTAGTGGTAGTTAATAGCGATCTGTGAACGGATTGTTTGACGAATCCGCCTTGAACGTGACTGTGAGATCTGACCGCCCAGTTTACGTACTTCTGGCACCTTTTCGCTGGCATCGCATTGTCAATGGAAAGAAGCTGCCTGGCATTAAGCAACATCACTTTGATATGAGACATCAATCGGATCGTATACCGTCAATCTTGTTACTGATCACCATGTCACGTCCAGTGTATAGCATCCATTAGCAAGTAGGTGTTTTTGGTGCTGAAGTTTGCCCACAAATTACTTTGAGTTGAAATGTGCGGCAATCGAAGTCCTCAAACAGATGAATAGCATTAATGGAGCTACTACTTCCTGGCTTTAGGTAGGAATTAGGATCACATTTTTAGAGACACAATGTTGGCATGTTGTTTGCTTAACATCCAATTTGACCAGTAACACAACACACCGATTTCTAAAGGTTAGTTTTTTTAGTAGGAAAGTGAGTTGAGGGTGAAGAGAAATGCGTGATCGATGAAAGGGTACATGTGAGGGCAATAAGGTCTTTAAAAAATGTCTTTTTAGAAGACACTCCAAAGTGGGGACTCTCATCAAAAGAGGGGTTGGTCACTTGGAGTTGGCATTAAAGGAGTGCGGACGAGGATGGAGATGAGGAGTAGGACAAAGCAGGTCCTGTCACTCTTCTAGCCTATAGCACAAACATCCTCACGGCACGCAACATGAAGCTCGAATCCTGGACAATGGAGAGGCATGAGACATTGCGCTAAAAGGCAAGCACTCCCCTATCTTTCCAATGATTAACGAAGCCAAACCTCGCCCCCTTCCAGAGGCAGGGGTCTTTGTGATTAATTCCCAATTTCACCCTATCATGACTTATTACATAGTATCGGGTGGATACAATGACTGATTAGTGGATCTCAGCCTGGATACAATGACTGATTAGTGGATCTCAGCCGGAGATGTTGTGAGGTCTTTGGCAAGGAAAGCACAGAACCGAGCTATAGAACCGCGGCAACGAGGTGGTGTACCTCTTTGAAGCATGTGCGAGAAAATTAATAGTGTTTGCTAACCGTTTAAAGGTGACCAACCATGAGTTTGTGTGCACACCGAGACGCAGGTGTCATGTAGAATCACAAGTCCTCATCATTGCATGGTATCCATTTACTCAGTAACTTCCACACTTCCACCGGCTGAGATGAGGTGTCTTAGTTGTCAGAAACTGTATGTCTCATAAGTTTGTGACCTACTACTGGGCATATGGACGTGATACATCCACCTACTCACCTACCCCTACATCATCTGTCGGCATAGTTTGTGCTCGTGATTTAGTCGAGAGAAATAGTAGTAGGCATGAGGTACCGACAAAAGAAAAGAAAAATAGCGAGTGACCGAAGAAACCTAGGACAAGTAAGAAGAAGGCAGAAGAAAAAGTGAGAGTTAAAATTAAGCAGACTGAACTTGACTCGACTAGACTAGAGTGGACCAGGCTGTTCTCATTCTAGGTCGTAGAACAGTGCAGTGCAGGACAAGTCATCCTCAACGCATTAATAGCATCAACCCGTTCATGTATGTTTTGAAAGCGTTAGTTTGTACTCGGCGAATTACAACGAGACATTGTGTCTAGAAACATCACTTTTGTGAAATGGTNCTAGACTAGAGTGGACCAGGCTGTTCTCATTCTAGGTCGTAGAACAGTGCAGTGCAGGACAAGTCATCCTCAACGCATTAATAGCATCAACCCGTTCATGTATGTTTTGAAAGCGTTAGTTTGTACTCGGCGAATTACAACGAGACATTGTGTCTAGAAACATCACTTTTGTGAAATGGTGCAACGTGAGCTTGAGAATTAACACGTTTTCGATGCGTGAAGGCGTCTTTGGGGAGGAGTGAGCTGCTTCACAGCCTCCCAGTTCATAAAATACCTTAACATTGTGCGATAGATTGTCTACGACTACACCTATGACTGTCAAAAGCCAGAGGCGTCAAGTAACACCGGGAGAGTCATGGGCAGCAGTTCGCAAGGAGGGATTCTTACTCGCCATCAAATAAGTTCTACATGTCGCATTTTCTCGATTTGTCAGTCATGGATTTTATTCCTTTTCTCAGTATTCTTTTTTTCGATTAACCTGTGAGTTCATTGCTTTGTCTNGGTGCAACGTGAGCTTGAGAATTAACACGTTTTCGATGCGTGAAGGCGTCTTTGGGGAGGAGTGAGCTGCTTCACAGCCTCCCAGTTCATAAAATGCCTTAACATTGTGCGATGGATTGTCTACGACTACACCTATGACTGTCAAAAGCCAGAGGCGTCAAGTAGCACCATGAGAGTCATGGGCAGCAGTTCGCAAGGAGGGATTCTTACTCGCCACCAAATAAGTTCTACATGTCGCATTTTCTCGATTTGTCAGTCATGGATTTTATACCTTTTCTCAGTATTCTTTTTTTCGATTAACCTGTGAGTTCATTCCTTTGTCGTTCCTTTTCTCAGTATTCTTTTTTTCGATTAACCTGTGAGTTCATTGCTTTGTCTTCCATGCCTGGGCCCATTCTGCAGGTGTTGAGGATGCGAACGGAAACGAGTCTATTGAACGCATTAACAGCCTTACCACATCATTGTCTCCGGTACATGGGTTGCACAGGCAGCAAGCATCATCCTATGCTGTCACCTCAGCCCAACTACAATGCAGTTTCAGCTTTTCTATTGAACGCATTAACAGCCTTACCACATCATTTTCTCCGGCACATGGGTTGCACAGACAGCAAGCATCATCCTATGCTGTCACCTCAGCCCAACTACAATGCAGTTTCAGCTTTCACTTCGCCAATTAGCCTTCCTTCTTCCCTTCCCCACACGCGGACGTTCACTGGTGGCTGTGCGGACCTAAGTGCTAGTGCTGCGTTCCATGCCTTGATGTTGGACGTCTGGGGATCGGAGCATTGTTTAGATGAATTTTCTCCCCCAGGGATGTATTTGCACCTGAATAGGGATGCCCACTCGTGCAGACAGAGCGCAAGCACTAATGTTCGACAGTTGGTAGCGATGTTGAAGACAGGGTGGGGGAGAAGGGAAAGAATCGGATTGAGAAGTAAAGGAGGAGGATGAGGATGACGAGGAGAGTTTAGAAGACGTGGAGTAGGAAGTAGAAAGGAGGTGAAGCAACAGAACGAGGAGGTTGATAAGACATTCATGACGGAGAAAATATTTCCCGCACTGTGTAAGTGTCCGCATGCATTCAACACTCGCATCCGCACAAATCCATCATTTTGGCTCCTTTTATCCCTCACTTTTCTCTCCTCTTTTTTCCAATTTCCTTACTTCTTTCTCGCAATTCCTCCATTTTCCTATGCTGTTAATGGAGAGGTTCCATTAAGACTTTCAAAAACGCCAAGGAAAACTCACTTCAGACCTCTATATCTCCTATAATCGCATTTAAACATACTAGGGCATTAATTTCTTCCATGCAATATTAGACCGAAGAAAATTGTTTATGTGAATATGAGGAAGTGTGATCACTGTTTCACACTGATACTTTGGCAAAACTAAGAAATGGAACAAGTTTAACCCACTAGCCTGTGTACCTCGAAATCACAAGAGCACAGGCCTTACTATGTGCTGTAGGAGAGATAAGTTTTAATTCTCTTGCTGTTTATTGCTGGAAAATGCCAAAAAACCTTGTCGTTGAAATCGTTACCTATTAATTGTACCAAGAAGTCTGTAGTCACTTGAATACCGTGAAGTATTTTAAATAATGCTTCAATGTCATCACCAAAATATCACTTATTTTTTGACATGAGTTTACAGGAAGACTAATAATTTTCAGATGGCATTGACATTGACATGATTTTACGTCATTAGGCGCTCAGCTAACACATACATAATTTTATATGGTTAGAAATAAACCTGTGTTGTTCACAAAAAACAAAAACTAGAGCTTGCTAGTGTGTTACAAAAAGGCACCCATGGAGCTTTTGCGATTTTTAAGCGTTGTGCAATTTGGGTCACTTGATATCACCATGAATGCAATACTGGGTTAGCTATAAATTCCCGTTTTCTCTTCTTAAAAACATTGCAACCCAACGATAACCATTTCCCAGCGCCAAGTTTACTCTCATTCAAGTGTCCTACAATGCAAATTTATCAGACCGTGGAACACAATCAGGCAAATTGACAATTGGCCACCATGAGGACACAGGTGTCCACACACGTATTATGGAGACAGTTTGAATTCACAAGTTGGAAACGCTTGTCTTCTAATCCAGATTACTTGATGCGGCTAAAAATCAGTCCGTAATTTGATTTAGGTAGAGCAGTCATCCTGCTTCCCTTACTAATATGAGTGAAGAGTATCGGACGCTAATATTACAATGAGAAACTCGAAATTTAAATGCGAAGGTTGGTGGAAGATCTTGTGTCACACCGACCTTTATTCTAAGTGGGCCGAAGCAGTTATACCTGGTAGCATTCCCACAGGAGCCACTAGAGAATTAGTGTGCGATCTCACAATCAGTACCCGTAATGTAAGTGTGTGCGTGTGCTTGTGTGTGTGTGTGTGTGTGTATACCAAGGTGTGATAGGCTCATTGACGATTTGCATCAACAAGCTCAAGGCACTCTAGGAATCTATAAGTTAAGGCCTTAGCAAGTCAATCTGAGGAGTCAAATGCTACCGGCTATAGTGAGTTCTCTTCATTGTCAATCCGCAAAAGAAACAAAGAGGTCCTCAAAAACGAGCTTAAAGGCTAGCTTTGATGTGTGTTAATCTCCATTTATAACATAAATAGACTCTTGGAGAGAAATGACTGCTTCACTTCACTTGTTTTGATGTTAAATGACTTAAAATGCACTTGTTTCTCTCTATCATTATACGCTGTCAAATTTAACTCATTTGTCTTATCATCGACTCTCTTAATTATTAGTGATATGTTCTTTACAAGGAATTCCAACAGTTACATCACCCAGTTATTTTTAAGCTTTTTAAAGTGTTTATCATGGAAAGGACTTTTCCTTCAAGCCGAATAAGCCTATGAAATCTTCTGCTATTGAGAGCCATAGTCAGTTGTCAATTGATCAAAAGTTTTCTCTCACTTGTTCAGACATGTTATACTTACGGAGAAAGGTAATCGACTGAATACACTCTACTCACTTCCGGCGTAGTTCCAACGGCAAAGGCAACATGTGGGCTTGGGAATTGTTCTCCTTCTCGCAATTATTCTGATGGTTTGGATGTTTACCTTGCAGAATAGTTGTATGCTGCTTGTTTTCTCTTATTTAATGTAGTCTGAATTCATGCTCAAATCATATTTTACTTTTCTAGCTTAGTAGTGCACTATCAACAACAAAACCTCCTTTCCCTTTGAGCTGTCGCAATTTTTAATTGTTGCATATTAAGGCTTACCGAGTCGGTAGTAATTTTCATAGCTTCCATAAAAAAATAAAAGCCTTTTTTTCCTTGAAAACTGCTTTCCAACTGTTTCGGCTCAAACAGTTAAGGCAAATGATAGCAGACACCTAGGATTAGGTAAATGTCCAGTCAATCCTCATGAAAATTTAGGCGTTGTTACACCTAGGAAGGGCAAAGGTTCTATCACCTCTATCGAGCAAATGAAATTTCTAAGTAGATGAAAGGTAAATGAGAGGCCAAACTCTACTTGGCATTTTTGCCCAAAGACTAGTCTTGCATTTCCCAAAAGTTATGACACGGTGACCTTATCTTTAAGTTTTAGATAATCAAAACACGGAGACAATACCTCAAAATGCAGAAAAATATTTGGTAAGATAACATTAAAGACAGTTGTTTGAGAATCCCTTTCTTCATCCTAAAGGAGGAATTAGGATGTAATGTTTCAAAGTGGAATTGCGCTTTTGTTTGCTTATCGTGTAATGAAGCATTTCAGTTATTACCAGCATTAGTTGTTGAAATGGGGAGGTTAATGAACTACATACAGGCATGGGGCCTCAGTGCCTGACCTTACCAACATGGCTTAAAACACTTTTCGACGATTTGTAGCAAAGCGTACAAAGAGAGAACCAATTAAGCAATTGAGAACATTTGGTTGCTTACCAAGGCATTTTTGTATTTTGGCTTAGTCCTTTGATCGCGATTCAGGAAGTTCCGTAAGTTTTCCACTAACTAAGCTTTGCTACATTTGATTCCAATTTGCACCAACGCCCGTAGGTGAGATCACAATCACTCAAAAACCACTGGTGAATCCCAAACATTTGACAATGCCTCGGGACAGTTAAATTTTGCATAAAACAATAAAAAAGAGATCAATAGAGTCTTGAAGTTGTGCTTCAGCACTCACCTCTTCCGAACTGCTTTACCCTCCACTAAAACTCTAACACCTAGTGTTTAAAATCAAAATTGCATAAATTCTGAAAGCTGGTTCCATCGAAATAGCAGTGGTGGATTGAACAAGCTGATTGTGGTACTTCCAGCAAACCAGATCTACACATGAATGAAAGGTATTACCATCACCCGTAATTTTCAAATTCGTCGATCTTATATCAATTTTATCAAAAGCTGTCCTGCAATAAACTAACTTGGAGTAAATGTGAAAATTATGTGCTTAATGTCTAAAAATTTGGCCTTTTTGTTGCCTTTAGCGCTTCGAATTTGAAGGCAAAGATGAAATTGAAGGGATCGCAGAAAGCAACGAAACTGGACACGCCTTACTCGACCGAGCTTTACTTGACCTTAGAACATACCTACTTAAACAGTCAATGCAAATTTGCACTTCTGAGATGGAATTTCGCAAGTACTTTAACACAGCCTACAGTCTTCTATCGCGACTGAGTACAAAGTGTGCACCAGGTTATTTGCAGCTTGCAATGACAGAAGACAGCCTTTTACACTGCCTTAGCAACCGGAAGGATGACTATTGTTTTTCTTTTGTAAAGCCTTCCTCTGTGCACTCCACCAAAGTTCTTATTGCTGCACCAGATTTTGGTGTCAATCGAAAGGCATTCGCCTCGGTCCCATTTGGCTTGGTTTTCCCCCACTGGCCTATAGCTCCTACAACTCTTGTTTTGCCCCGCCTGATATTTGATTCAACTTTAAGGATAAAAAATCCCTATAAAAAACCTTACGTGATAGGAGCTAACTTGGGAAGCGTGAGGCAGGAAGGTGATGGCGGTGCATTTTCGATGGTTCACGGTCTTTCAATTATGACTGATGTTAAAATCGAAATCAAGAGTAGGACCGACGTCAGGTGCTTCCCCAATGGACTTCCTACTGCCCACGAAAATCCCCAGTATTTGCCGTGCAGTCAAGCGGGCGACGTGAGTGCTCTGCTCTTAACTTACAATTCGGCAATTCAATTAATATGATGGATGGCGTGAGCTTAAATGTGGCAAAGACGAAACCTTATTGCATTGACAACTTACAGGCGTTCATTATTGCCTTAACCATCTAATGTTCCAACCTGGTTTGATCCTTATGAGTCCAGTCAAGTTTGACCAGTCTATGAAACGAAGTAAGAAAGGTAAACCTCTGTGCTGCCAAATAAATTACTATCCAGAGTCAAATGCTTCCAGTCTAATCAATCAGTGGTGCTTCGAAAGGCTTAGTTAATGTCTTTGATGTTGAATTAGGAATTGGGACAAGACACTGACATGTTTTATTTCAATGTTCTAGATCCTTCAAAACTCCTCCTTTTGCCTCGTCTTTGTCAATAATTGGGAGGCACTGACATCCGCGGCAGTTTTGTCAATTCACGCGCAGCTTTGGACGTGCTTTTACTACCGCTCAATTCCTGTCATACCGACCAAATATGAGGCAGTAGAAGCAGAAAAATACTTGCCTTTCTTTAGACTCCTTGAGAGTCTTTGGTCGAAAGCTATTGTATTCCAGCCGTTTACCAACGCGTATGACTTCGTCTCGAAGCTAAAGAAAATGCCCTCAGAAGAGCGTGTCATGCGACTGGATAAGGTAGCATTCAACCTCAAGCGTTTTTAGCTAATGATTAAAAGATTGGAATCACAACTTTAATAACAGCAAAGTTGGCTTTTAAAATGAACTTAAGATGAAGGAATTTCGCTATATTTATGGTGGAAACAAATTTCTGCTAAACGTGATTTGAAACTGATTCACCTCAGAATTTGAATTTGTGCAAAACTTCCTTAGCAGCTCCCAATAAAGCCTCAACCACACGCAAGAACTCCCTTTTTACTCAAACATCAAATTGATCTAAAATTGGACTCTTTGAGAAGCATTCCAACTGTTTACTATTCACAATCTTTCGTAGATCTCGAAACTATTCAGTCGTCATTTGGAAACCGTCGGAAAGCAGGTGGAGACTGCTGTAGCAACATTGAACAAGGCGCTTTCGCTGCCCCAACCAGCAGTTCCGTCTGTTCAGACCCATTTAGTTGCCAAGATTCCGGGGACTCAGGTTCGAGTCTACACCATTGATGGAGACTACAACGGGAACAAATCCATAGTCAGTTCGAACTTGGCGCATACTAAACCGCCCTGTAAATCACCGGTGAGGACAGATTTTGAGGGACCTCTATGGACCTTTGACAAAACACCCTGGACAATGTGCAGCAAAGGTGCCTCAAGTACAATTTTTACTGCTCTCTTCCCATACTGTTACATGTAGTCATAACGAAGTTAACTAAATCATTAATTCGGAAGCCACAAGCTGTAAAATCAAAGCTTCATTACCCATAAAAAAGCAGCCCAGTTTGAATATTGAGTGTATCTATGCATTATGAAGGGGACTAGAACAGGTTCTACAGTTAGGGCCTCCTACTTTTGGGCTAAGAGGCCAAGGACTTGGTAAGGGTTTCCCATGGTATCTAGGAGTCCGGACAAGCATGGTTTCTTAAGTGAAAAGTGCTCTGATCAAAATCCTTCAACGTAAACTTATTTGAGATCACTTTTATAGCTGGTCCTACAAAACCAGTAGACTTTCCATCGGCACTGCGATTGCGTATTCTTTAGTAGGTAGAGCAAATGGGCCAACTCACTGGCATGTGGATCTAAATCCCCTTTTTTACTTTTCAATTTTAGGTAAACTGAATTTCGCAGATAAATTCACTGGTAAGCTTTTCTCCTTTGAAGTGTGTAACTTTTTAAAAATAAAATAAAGTAGCAAGTTGTTGAAGTCCACAAAATCTGACTTGGCACGTGTGTTTCATGATAAGCATTGACGCAGTAAATTGTGGAGCCTCGGTTCTGGTGTGTTTGCCCCCACAACTGCAGATTTCCAATGCCGCGTGTTCAGAGCTCTTAGTTCATGGTAAGGATCTCTAGGTGATACTACTTCACATAGCCTGTCAATCATTATCCGGCAAATGGCATCACCTCACGTCTGAAGAGAATCACTTACCACCCAATGAAACGTGGGAAGGGAATGGGTTCATCTTGAAATAGCTTATTATAACGCAACTTCTTTATACTTAAAGTAAAAACAAATATACATGTCTAGACCACAGGTATTTAATTCAAAACGATGGGCTTATCAGTTCTGCTTCAACCCAATCACTTCTTAGACCTATGGATGGAGAGGTAGATGGATCTTGAAGATCCTTCTATTTTTTCATTTAAATAAATTACTTGACAAACTATTTGTCTCAAACCTTATTGCATACCGTTTTCTTATCTCAGAAATTATTTGAACAAGATACAAATTTCGTGCTTCTGGTGCATCTGGCCCTGTCGTGCTTTTACTTAGTCGTTAATTCATTAAATAACCACCTATTGTAAAACATTTAGGAGACGCGAATGTGCTTTCTGGGAGAGGCTAGAATAGCACTTTTTAAAAGTATTTTTGCATAGAATGCTGTTTTAAAAATGCTTTGTTGTCAGATTTTTGTTGAGATAATAGGCAGTATATTTTTGGCAAGGCTCGAGTATGATTGTTGAAATTTACTCTCCGCATAAATGGCATTAAAAACGACTTTGGTACACTTTAGCTATCTTTCTGACATACGAAAGGATCGCAATACTAATTAAAAATATTAAAAGTTTTCGACACGTCAACGGTTCACTGGAGTCCGTAGTGATTGTTTGGAATCATCCACATTACATGCCTGAGTCCTATGAATGGCCCAACACACCGTTCCCAATACATGTAAGTGCCAACTCATCTGTTGTGCTCAGGTTTGTGATTACAATCTTAATGTATACTTGGCCAAACAGGTTCCTTAACCCCTTTCGCCAACTCGTCAACTCACAATATTTGCTTTGGAAAGTATAGCAAGATAAATGCAATTCCTTTAGTTGGTTGAAAATTGTTTCTTAGATTTACCTGGCATAAATGATCAGCATTTTATTTCTCATGGCATTAACCCTGTGGCGTTAACATCACTTCTGTTTCTGCTACTGATGTTGTATGCATCCGCGAGGGGATTCATGCATTCATCCATCCATTCAGTTAGTTATCTTAACATAGCTACTACCAGAGCGCCTCTAGGGGCATCTCCAGTTAACAGATTCGTTTGTAGTGGCTCAGATATTTGTATAGGTGCCATCAACACCACGGCACTTGTAGATGTGGCAAAATTTTATCGTTCCCTCACATTCACCTATTATCCATGATGCCATAAGCAATGGTAGCCTTACTTGCGCTGGTATTTGGCAAGCTGGAATCTAATTTAGGGAAATAAACTCGCAATTCTGCTCCCTAGGTGCTAGACCAACAAAAGCATGTTATTATTGACTCAATGCCACACTTGCAATAGGCTTTGTTGCTGATATTGCTTAGTGAGACCCCAAATTTTATGTTCCCATTCAAATGCAGTGCTATGGGTCGACCGGCGTTTTGCAGCATTCGAAGGTCAACACATTTTCTTACAAAGCAACTTTGCAAAATTCCTTAGATGCTGCAGGTTTTGGCTAGAAGACCGTGGTAGTTCGATTTTCTTTAGATTATTTTTCCGGTTTTAGGTGATTCGTGTGCCTTCAAACAAACTTCAGAGTCGATTTCTACCCTTCGACCTAATAAAAACTGATGCTGTATTGTCGGTCGATGACGACGTGGTTCCAGATTCCAAAGCAATAGATTTGGGTTTCAGGTAACGAAATGGAAAAATTTTACTAATTGAAATGCACAGTCCTCTATAACTTTGTTGCTCTGCTGTTAACGGATAAAATCCAAAACAAAATATGTATTTCATATCAGCTGTGTACTTGGGATTTCAGGGTGTGGAATGACAATCCGGATAGAATAGTGGGATATGTTGCAAGGAGCCATGAATGGTCGCCAAGCTACAGGAATTTCAAATACGTTGCCCAGACGACCAGCTCCTACTCCCTAATTTTAACGGGCGCGTCATTTTTTCACAAGGTTAGTCGCTGATGCATCACCATCCCAGTCGCCAATTCAACTTCCATTTCATGCAACTCAGGACTCTCATCTCTCAACTTCAACTCAACTGTAATTGCTTGGCCCTCATGGGCAGGAAGGTCCATTATCACTTCTACTTAGCTGATAAAGGAAGTGTTTTAGGTGGTAATGTCCACATCCAGTCAAATGACATGCGTTTTCAACATTTCATTTCATTTAGTCCGATAAGTCTCCTTTGATTTACTCAAACTTTGGTTTGAATGAGGTTGTAAACATTCTAAGTTGATTTTAATGAAAAAGGTGGTCTAAAATACTTCAAAAATCTTGTGACTACAGTCATTTGAATCGTACGATGAGGAGGTTAAGTGGTACAGATAGGAGTAAGAAACAGGTTAAGGGTAGTCCCAAAATGAATGAGACGCACTAACGTGAGGAATGATTTTGGTGCCAAGCAGATCAATTCTGACTAAAAGGTTTAGCACCACTTTCACAATAACCAGGTAGTGCCTTATAGTACTTCCTCTACGCCTACACATTCGAGCTTCCACATGTGATTTATGCCTCCATCGATGAATTGATGAACTGCGAGGACATAGCCATGAACATGCTAATTCAGCAGATCTCTGAAAAGGCGCCTTATCAAGTACGTCTTAGTTGTCACTAACCATTGGTGGCAATGTCTGCGCAAATGGCTGTTGCTGTGTGTTTTCCTCTAGGTGGACATTGATACCCGATTCGTCTGTCCTCAATGCAAGGACGGGCTGTCGCGTAAAAAGAGCCACTACATCATCCGAAGTGCCTGCATAACGAACTTCATTCACTCCTATGGCTACGACCCGCTCAAATACAGTACATTTATTCGGAAGGGTTGATAAACAATGGACACACTACTATTCCGACCCCTCCTTACCATTTCTACATCCCTTTTTGTATGCTCACAATGAGAATATCAGCTAATCATTCAAGAGCCGTTACTCGCCTCATTCAGACCTGTGAAGTTGTTTGCATATTGACCTCAAAGGTGCTGCAGCCGAAGTGGGCGCACCCAAAGTGTGCCCTCGCCGCTGGAGGCGGGGATCGCGGATAGCTGGTGGCTGCTCCTCTGATTGGCAAAGATAAAAAGTCAAGCCCCTAACAGCACCTGCACTGACTTAATTACTTCATAACACATGATGGCGCTTAATTTTCGCTGAAATTTTTTTGGTCCTGAAGCTCTAGAGCAACACATTTGTCGCGGACATCACGGTTCTAAGTTTGTTGTTTAGATCCTACGTCTGTGTGTTTACATTCTACGGACTCTGAGCCGTAGAATGGAAGTGTATTGGCAAGGCAACCAGAGATTGCAAGCGGGAGGCAACACCAACGTTGCCTGTGTAAGTATGGCCAGTTTCAGTCAAGATTAGGAAGCGTAACAGGTGGATATTGTATAGCACATGACTGCCATGATTCCGGTGATTCTTCAATTACCAAAGGCCATAATTATACGCTGCTTGGGTATTAAAAACTGCCTGCGGTGTAAAGTCAAGAATATTTAACGGTTTTTTGACTGATTTAAAGTAATTCATTTGGTTTGGAAGTTGATTTGAAGCAATCGGTGGGAGTCTGACAAAACACTTCTGCATGGTCCACTTTATGATTGTTCATTTCTCCATTCGCGACTAACGATTTGAAGGAGTCTTCACCACGACTATGCTCCTACCACACCCATACATGATACTTAAGGGCACCAAAGTATACTGGTTTTGACATCGTGCATTTACGTCATGACACATAGAGATTTTTAAGATGACTTCAAGACCAACTCATCTTTGAATGCATTGACCCCCTTTTGCCTAACCATTCTAGTCTATGTGGAGATTATCTACACTTGGATAAGAGATTAGAAGTCCCACAAAAAGGCTTTTCACTAACCTGATACAAAGATCCGTGTGAATGGGTTAAGGTGGACTCTCGGTTGAACTAGCATTACTTGACTTAGTACTTGGAGATTAGTGGAGTGGAGATTGCTGACGCTATAATTCATCCAAATGAGTTGAGGCTTATCATTCGCCACCACCAACGGTCTGTTTCTTTCAGAATGATAACAAAAAAGAGCTAAACTTCTAAACATTTTCGCAATTAAGATGTTTCGTTGAAAGTGGATTACCATTGCAGAGGAAGGGCAAATGCTGTGATGAGCGAATTCGTGAAATCACCTGAGAGAAGAGTTGAAAATGGCGCCTGCTTTTGGCGAATGCACCAGTCGCGTGTTTCACAGCCGTGAACCATTCAAAATTCCTTACAAAGCTCTCTACCGTACCCCTATGAAGGTGTCAGTGAAGTTAACACTCGATATACCGTCCACTTCTCTACTACCCCGATAGAACCCTATTTTATATCCCTGAGCAGTCGTAAAGTGGGAACAAAGTGGCCGTGAGAAATAAATGTAACACCTCATCCCCAAGGAACTGCCATAACTCATTCTTTTTGGGTCAGTGTCATCATGACTAGAGATGAGCTTACAAAGTGGTTAGCACACTCTCTTTTTCCATCGCAGTCTCTTAAAAGGGCGGAACTCCAGACCCAAAAGAATTGCCTAAAGGAGATCAGTGATTTTAAAACCAAGTATTTTCTCAGTTGGATGGGAATCCAATGACTGACTTATTAGAATTCTGGTTCAATTTCTAACTACCACATCGGTTTTTTTTGAGGGCTCATAAATCTTTTTCGTTGGCGCCTACTTGACAGGCATTTTAGGCACTTTTTTGAGAATCATCTACGCCCACACTCAGAAGTAAAGTCAGTTCTACTGAGTATCAAAGGAAAATTTGCTTATTGTTTTAAGTGTTTGATGCAACTTTCATTGGGCTGCTTGATATTTATGAAATTTATAAGTTATTCTCCTTGCTGAATCGTGTATCATATGCAGCCCAGCAAGCATTCCACTCTTCTTCATACCAAATTAGAACATCCGAGAGAAAGTGTGGATATGATTCCTGGATTCCAGCATTCGTTCGTATTGTTCCATAGACAGTTGATGTGTTATGCGAACAATGAGTCTGACCGAAGTTAACCGTGTCTTTAAACTTAGCTAGAATGTACTCACTACTTGCCACTAGTGAACCCTTTAACGGGATCCCGATTTCCTGCTATTGCATCAAGTCACCGTTGCGCACCCAATGGTGACAAACGGACTTTGCTAATCGCACCAAGAAGGCTTAAACAACCTTTTGGTTTACTTACAAAAAAAACAGACTACCAGATGTGAGCAGGCTCTATATGAAGTTGCTCTTCACCTTTTGGCATGCATTCGGTCATTGGTTGCATGACTTTTTATGAGATTGATTTAGTTAACTTTAGTTGTCCCTAAAACAGGAAGGATGATGCCTTCCCCAAAGTGTCAATGCGAGTTGGCAGTGTAGGGTTTAGAATGGTGCGTAATTTGTTGGCTTCAGAACAATAAGATGCCGTTACTCATGCGAAAGTACTTTAAAGAAAATGCACCTAGTGTGCTGAAGGGCTGAAGGACTGCTAGTACGATCCGAAGGCGGAGTTGTAATTTGCGTAGCTACACGAGCCCTCGGAGGTAAATGAATGAGTATGTGTCTACAGGTTTCAAACTCTCGACACCATGCTCTGATTCCATGGAGTGGTGGTTGCGTTTTGTGATGGAACTCGCAGTCCGCTCTCCCCGCCCCAACATAGTTCGTTGAGTCTTCCCTGAAGGCAAGGAAGGAAATGATACTAGGGCATTCGGGCTGAGGACCACCAGCACAGCTTCCACGGCAAGCCACTGCGCTAAAGAGTATTGGCAGTGTTCTACAGTATCCGTGTCACCAAAACACAAATTTAGGCAAACAATCAAAGCTGTACAAGCGATTAGTTGACACTACTGGCAAGTTAATCAGTAAAATGAATCATTTAATCAAAACACATATAAACACATTTCGGTCTCATAAACAGAAAAAAAGGAATGGTTTTTTAGAACGCATTAACCTGTCAAGGGCTTATAGCTTCCGTATTCTACTTTTCCGGCAGAAATAATGTGTTTTCTGTATCTTCGTAGTTTCAATCGAACAAATAAAGTGATTTAATTCTCTATCAAAAGATACGTCTATTTACTAGGAATGAGACTCAAAACCGTGCCTTGAGAGTAAAATTTTTTTTACACATCTGAGTTGTTAGCGATAGTAATTTCGAATAAGCGATTGACCCTTTGAGATTTACAGCAATAGAATTAGGGCAATACAAACTATTTGAAGGCAAGAATAAATGTGAACCTGATGGATTACATGGTTGATGGTTTTATTTTTCACATCTCAAGTAATAACGCTGATTTCCATTTACTATGCCCTAATGCAGGGCACGATTTTGATGCCCAGAATGGGCCAGAATGGGAAGTGAGGTCGAGGAAAACTTCTTACCAAGAAGGTGGAACCAAGACAGTTCCGGTAGCACTAGCCATTACTATACAAAAACACTAAGAAACAAGATGAGGGAATCGAGTTGTTAGTCCTTCTTCCCCAAAACGTTATCCTTACATTCCAAGATAGCGTACTCCACACCACACTATCGGATGAGGCATACGAAGGAATTAAAGGAGAGTTGGCATGGCAACACAATGCATGGGGCACACTGAAATGCACGGTAATACAAGGTTAGCAATGGAATGAGTAGCTTCGCGGAAAGATTGCTGGATGTTACCACCTAGAAGAAGTGTAGCAGATTTATATGACCTGGCGGTTTTATTTAGGGAAGTCTTTCAGCTCAAAGTGTAACGGTCGAGATGACTGTAGAACCTTCTGCTCTCACTCCAAACTTAGAGTTTATTTAGCTGATAGTAAAGATGTAGTGCAACCTTTTTCTTTTGGCATAATTCTGTAATCACTTACAAAGCATTGTCAAGATATTAATCGGCTTGAATAGACTAAGTAACTGTTTTCTTGTGGATTCTTTGTCATCTTTTTTTAACAATCTCAGTTGAAGCCAGACTTAGTAAGCCGCCATTTTCGTAGTCTGTAGGTAGAGGGAGGATCCCTTTACGCAGTAGTTATCTTAGATTCTTAAACTGCTACCTTTACTATGCAAGGATGATACACGTGACCTATAAAGACTTAAAAACTTTGATGTCTGTCAATTAATGCCTGATTTACAGCGGAATTCCCTCTGCCTATTAGGGCAGGGAGTAATTTTTATATTACTTTCCACACAAGAGGCCTCCTATGCATTGTCAAGATAACAAAGCCCGTTATGCCTGTTTAAATTGGCGCCTATATGTGTGAGGATGTATTGCCCTAAATTGGCAAAGTTCTTCAAGGTGACATTATTTTGTATTTGCTTTATTGTAGCAAATCCTTGCGGGATTCAAATAAATCACTGGTGTCTAGGACAACTAAATAGATGTCTCCTGAGAGTGGCGGGATAGAAGTAGGCTAGCTACTTGAGAAACATCGTATATTGCGGTATAAAGAAGCTAGTCGAGATGGTGGCAGCCTCCACCAGGGGAGAGCAAATTATCTCCGAGGTTGGCGATAGCAAGCAATGTGTAAGAGTTTTAGTCAGCGACTCTTTCATTCCTCAAATAAGTATTGGAATACGTGAAACCACAGATAACTGTGGCAATTGGTTGTGGGCAGGCGGAATTCTCTGACGTCCTGTGTATTCATGCCCTGGTGAAATAGCGGTTTGGACTGGTATCTACTGCAAAAGTTAGAATAAGGACTAAATATGACAGTAGCTTGTATTTTAAAAGATTAGGCTACTTTAAATGATTTTTATGCGTTACATTAGCTCTAAAGTATAGGATAATGTTTACGTTAGGTTGAGCTACAGAAATTTGATGGTCAGAAACTATAAAAAAGGTATCTTCGGTCTTTCGCTTGGCGAAGGAAAGCATTAAGTTGATGTAGGCATCCGAAGAATTAGCAAATTTAGTAGACTTAAACCCAATGCTTGGAGGAGACAGATGAATTTGACATAAATTGGTCAAACTTTTGCTCTACTACCCTTGCGATGTTTGATTAGAATGACAGACTGCCTTGAAAACAGGAGGGGGCGTATCAACAACTGCTGCATTACTGGTGAGAATGTGGAATTGCCGAACGCTTACTTAAAATGATGCAACTGGGATTAAATTATTTCATATTCACTTGTTTCATCTCAAGCATAACACATTTGGCACGCTCAATTTGTGCGCGTAATTTAGCAACCTTCCTACATCACCATTTGAGACGCTTTGCAGTAGTTATAATTTTCATTAAATGAGAGAGGCGAAACCCCACCGAATGCAATGCAACGATGATCAGTATGCACCCTTTTCAATCACAACATGTCTACGGTACTTTTTATAACAACGGTGCATTCCTTTGTTTCTCTACACTTTATCATACTGATGAGCATTTGAGTAGTATGGCGTCCCGAGAAGGTATAAGGGTAGGGTAGGATGCGTAAGCTCAGGAAACAGAGGGAATGGGACTGGTGGCGTGGTCTGGAGGCCAGCCTCGCCTGACCAGGGCAGTATGGCCACCCAACTGACCGAAACCGAAGGCAGCAGTCAGAACTAACAAGGTATTACATAGCCACTCTCTCCCTTCCAGCCCCGTCCCCGACGCCCCTCTTAGCAAACCTCCCGTGTCAGCCATCACAACGCAATCAGTGCTGGAAGAAGTACCCACGAGCTAACCGTGCCAGTCAAAGAAATTCTAGTCCAACTGTAGAGATGCTCGACCACAGCGCCACTGATCCCTCTCGGCAGTTCAATTTGACTTAAAGCATCGTCCGATTTGGAATTTAAATTTAAAGTGAGATGTTCTACTGTGCATTACTGTGCTCATAAGAGATGTTAGAACACCGAACTCCTTAAGCAGATATGTTAGGGAAATCTCCGCAATGAAACGTTTACAGGTGGCTCAAGGCTATTATAGCTTCAGTTGTTAATGGACGTCGTTCTCAGCCCTTCTGCTATTGTATGTCAGAGATTCTACCATCCGAAGCATATACACTTCTTTTACACCTCTACAGTTCATCACAGGTGGTATGGATCGGGCTAGAAACCCATTAAAATCGGTTTTGCTTTCCGCTGCCACAAATGTAGTCTGACGAGACTTCCTTGAAGACCGAGGGAGGCATAATACTAGGGTAGTATATGTATATTCAGAAAATAGAGGGAACGGAGCTGCTAGAATGGTTCGGAAGCCAGCCCACCCGGGTAGAACAATATGGCCATCCTAGTAACCGACACCGAAACCGGGAGTGAGAACAAACAAAGCATTGCAGTAGCCAACTATCTGCGTTTCTTCAGCATAAACGACTCATCTGTGCTCAGGTATTTTGCATTTAAACTCCATAATTCATGACATTCATGTCTGGCACCACCGTTATGTGCCCGAAAAAGCCCTTCTTAAACAAAGTATAAGTGCACATTTTTGCACTGACACTTTGGCACGTATTTTGCCCTAAATTTGGGAAGGTAAAGAGCCTATTAACTTGGTAATGATGCGCCAAAATAGTTTACATCCAATTCGTCCAAAGACGCTGCGTTGAGTTTTTGGTAAGCCACAGAATATGATAGTAGCCTTGGTTACCAAGCTGTTAATTTCTAGGTCTCACTGGTATCCACAGAGCCGTTAATTGGGACTAATTTTGGTTCTTTACCTTACAGAAAGTATTAAAATGGAATAGATCTACACAACGTATTTATCCTTATCTAGGGCACATCTCTCACCCCAGTCCTTTATGTCACCTTGAATAGTTTACTCACTTGGATCAGCCGAATGGGCAACCAAAGCCCTTACAATTGTGGCTTTTTATTAATGAGTCTACATGATTCCGCTACAAAAGAATGTGCTTAACTATCTTAGGCGCATAGGCAAGGTAGAATACAGAACAGTGTAAAAAACAACTGAATAATCCTGTAATACTTATGTTTTTTAAATGTACTTCAGTAGGCGAGAGGTGAGAGGTAAGGGGAACGCGTCCTTCTTGGTTACGACATTTAGTTTCCTGTGGTCGATGCACAGCCGTAGACTACCGTCACTTTTCCTTACCAGTGCAATTGGGGAGGCCCAGGATGACTTGAATGGCTTTATAACCTCATCCTTGATCATCTCTTCCACTCCGCTGTTAGAAGGCTGGATTCTCCTAGAAATCTTCATTATGGGCACAGGAGAAATCCACAGTAGGGGTAGTGTTTATAACGGAGGTGCCACGGACTCGGGAGAGGAACCACGTGCGTCCACGTCCAGGTTAACATTGTCGTTCTGCCTCTCGCCTACAAAGTATATTTAAAGAACATAAGTATTACCAAACTCATCGGAAACATTTGCTTAAAAATTAGTCTGCCACCTTTGAGGAGCTCTTCTTGCGCACGTACGAGAAAAAAAAATTTTGCCGCGCATTCACAAAGGATACGAACAAATTTATTCATCATGGTTCTTACTGAATTTGCAATTTAACGCGACTTGCAACTGGAGGATAATGCAATGCTTTGGTTGTTCGGACTGCCACTATCGGTCCGTGCTAGCGGCCCCAATCCCTCTGTTTACAGAATACATATATTCTGCTTTAGTACTGTGTCTTCTTTTGCCTTTAAGGAAGTCTAGGCACGCTACATTGGTGGCAGCAGACCGACACTGAAATCGGCAGTGAGAACAAACAAGGTATTACAATCGTCACCTCGGTGAAAACTGCTCGAGCTTTGGGTACCTACTTTGACATTAGCCTTCGCATTGGTCCTACCCCCTATTCCACGGCTTCTTCAATGAACTTTGCCACTTGTACCTTTACATCAAATTAGAAGCTATCAAGCAGGAATCACATGAGTAGGAACGGTGATTCAGTATAGTGATACAGCAAAGTCGAACGGTCCCGGTGACAAAATACTGAAGAAAAATGCTAAGAATGGGTTCAAAAGAGTCCATCACCAAAAGGAACCTGGGCACATCACTACATTACGTTGTTGCAATCACCGTACCTAAGCTTTCAGAATGAATCAGTGTTTTTAAATGTTGTGAGTATCGGGAGATCTCATTCAACCATTTGCTGATGCCGAAGACGTAGTTTAAAAATGCGCCATGGAGACTCTTTAACAAATAGTCTGGCTACGCTTTTATTGTAGACCGTAGACTTACCCTCCATTCGTTCTCAAACTGCGACATTCACGTATAAAGTGCTGAAGACAGACTTCATGAGATGCTGTATAATAATCCTTAGCAAAGAATCCAAGCGATCCGAACCCACTCGCCAATGACGCAGCGTGCAACAAAGCGCAGCTACAAAAGGACCAAGGTTCTAAATTTGGATAACGCTACCGAGTCCAGCCACATAAATGGAAAGCGGAAGACTCCAACATCGCAGGGTAGGTGCCAACATTCCCCTTCGGAAGGAAATTAATAACATCGAGTTGTGCATTTCCTCTCAGCGTAATAAGGTCAAATAAAAGGCCGATTCTCCGAACAGGACCTGAGTGTCAGTAAAATCCCTACTAAAGAAAGCCAAAGACGGCACCCAAATAGCAGGTGCAGAAGCACGATCTGATACGTTGGCAACGCTAGCACGACGTCCCATTCATTGCATCGCTTAAATAATCACAACGATTCGATTCTTGCTCACAAATCATGAAACATATTTATCGTCCATCAACTTTAATTCATTAAAATAAAAAAAATGTCGTGCAAGCCATAATTTCTAACAGCCTCAATTACCATAAGCCGCTAAGATGCACATGCCACACACACGTGTAACGTGACGGTCAAATAGGTACAGCCGTAACACTTTGTCCTGACCGCCGTCCTTGGTTTCGGTCCCTTGGGTGGCCATGTCGCCCTAGCAGGGCGGACCGGCCTCCGGGCCACGCCAGCAGCCCTCTTCCCTCTGCTTGCCGAACATATATTCTGCCCTAGCATTATGCATTCTTTTGTCTTCAAGGAAGTCCCGGGTAGCTACAGTGATGAGCAGTGTAAAAGTCGTTTCCTGGCACCAACTTCAATCAGGAGGGTCAAGATCATGAAGGCGAAAATCAACCACATTGGTAAGATAGTAAGTTCATTGTCAAGTTAAAACAAGTTAATAATAAAATTGGAAATCGGACATGCATTCCCACCCTTTTAAGCAGTGACTGCGCCAGTGCATCCCGTGACAAGAAGAATCGAATCACAACGCTGAATACTACTGATGGAGGATACGACTTTGCTGGAAAGATTTACATCCTCCAAATGCGGCACGCAGATAAGCACGAGTTCCAGTTTCGAAGGACAGGCAGTGCACAGTGAGCGGCCACCAGGGAAATGATGCAAGCCCCAATCCCCACTGAAGATGGACTTATCCTGAGGCGTTTCAAAGCCACCTGATAGACTGATTGTGAGTTGTTTGGATTGGGCAAGTTTGGCTACATTTTGCGAACGTAAACGCGTTGAAAAACCCCATAATCCTAACAGAATGAGAAATTCAGACATCAAAAGAAACGAATACGAATAAACTCAAACAACGAGGATAGAACGTAACTTACCTTTGTCCGTTAATACTCTCCCACTCCGCACCGTAAAAAATAGATTTCCCAGTTCTTCTAATATATTTGTCGACTAACTCCGAGTCAACACATAAAACCGCAAAATCAGACGCATGCCACTGGGAATAAAGTAACGAAACCCACTCCCACGCTAGGCGCCAAGCCGGCGTGCCAGTTGCTCATACACACGCACGAGCAGGCAGCATCATCAACATAGTTTGTAAAGACCCCAAGTTAAAAAGGAAGGTCATCGCGCGATAGCCATGATAACGCTAGCGCCGTATGAGATCCAACGTTGTAGTTTGTTTTTTAAGACACCTGCTGAGCAGTAGTTTGCGTAAATTTATAACAATGCTTTAAGCTAGTCAATCTGACTTGTTATGCTCAAGGTTATTGGCTGCTATGCCGTTTTTTCTTATATGGGTGGCGAGACCATTGCTCGTATGGCCTGTGCTGCGGTAGAAGGTGCTTCTCATGTAAAAGAATGCGGACCCTGATAAATACCGGAAACTGTTATTTGCTACCGACTTTTTAGATCTCGAACTTGATAAGAATCTGTCTGGTCCTAATGTAACATCGCCTAATAAGTGGGCGCACTAACCAACAGTGCTAAATACGATTCTCGTCTTTGCTGATGGTTCGCACATTGATCGGGTAAGAATAGATTGCGATTCGTGTGTTATTGCCATGCGTTTTGTGCACTAACGGACTCAATATATGTGCCTTCGACCACAACTTGCTTTCGTCCTTTTTCCCCAAGTCTTCTCACGGTTAATGCGTGATGGAAATTGCTTTACTTGAGTTGTCGTAATGTTTTTGTTGGTGAGCTATATCGTGCTGTTGGGCCTTTTGTATTTTGATTACTCATTGGATTCTACACTGCTAGTTAAAACTTCAGGCCTGGGTTATGCATTGGCCTATTCTTGGTGAAATGCGTAAAACAAGGTCCTAGTGACAACTCATTCGTAAGTTCGGCTCCGACAAGAGTGAGTGTTTCTATTCGCTTTGGAAGCGAAGGAATGGCTACTCGGAGACCTCAAACTGTCTGCTTGAAGAGTTATAGCGGACTTTTGTGCATAAATTGCGATTAGGTCATGCAAAGTTCCAGGTGCAACTTCGATTGAATTTGCCTGAATGGATTCTTTGTTTTGTAATTGGGAACAAGCTACAGACAATACTTGCAGTCGCATGTAAAAATATACTGGAGAATCGTAGGATGGTTAGCAGCAAAAGAGCATGTTTTAAATGGTCGACCACTTAAACTCATAAGTGCATGATTTTTATCAGTTTGCATGCGATGTGAACGCTGTTGTCTACCGGGTACTTTTGTGGACCTGGTATTTGTCTCATTAAGTGTTTGGCACGTGCACTGTACTGATAAGGATAATGTGGACTTAGTAGGTGTGTGTAGTTGCGAAATTTTACTTTCTCTATCGTACGTTTTTTTTTAAGGTTTTGAAGAGGTTGAAGTAACCAGTGAACCATTATTCTTGGTCGTATGCAAGTCTGGTGAAGTTCGACGGGCGCGGACCACACGAAGTGTGCTTGAGAAGCAGAGACGTGTGTTGGAGGGTGTGAGCGGACATCTGGAAGGGAACAGATGGAATGTGCAACGCGATGAAAAAAGAGCAAACTGGTGAATTGGCAAGTTGGTTGGTTCTGCGACACCATGTGGAACTATTCGAATGGGCCTTTTACTTCTACTTGCTGTTTGGATTTTTTCCAAATTCAGATCTGTGATTGTGGGATTTATTTGTTTGTTTTTCAACGGCCGTCTGCAAGTTGGTGGCGGGGAGGACATCGGTGAGGAGGTGGTGGGTGGGTGGATGTGCTAGTACATTTCTGACTGGTAGCGATTTCAGAGACCGATTGCTTTTTCGAGAGTGTGGTTGTGAGACTGTGTGTTGACGGAAGTTTGACATTTTCGTAGACTGTCGGCGTTGGAGTAGCAGATGCTCGCTAGGACGTTTGTCTATTTTGATAGTCCTGGTCAACTGATGCAGTATTGGCCTTCATATGCTGCAGCTGCTCCATTTCACAGTGCTGTTGTTGACTTGCGTGGTATGCTGATTATCTCGACAAAAGTGTGGGATGCAAATCGTGGTGGTTGTGGCGGTAATCAGGCGTGGGTTTTATTGGATGTTTGAGAAAGGGCGGTGTTGTTGTTGTTGAGGTATGGTGTGACATAACCCTTGATGTGGTTTAATGGATTGGTGGGTTCACTGAGAATGACAGGGGGTTTGTCATATTTAAAGGAAGAAAATCACTCGTCACTCAATACGGTAGATTGAGAGGATGTCCGTCTATTCAATAAAAGCACTACAAAATTAAGGATGGGTGGACGACTTGGAACAGGGATGCAAGGGGAGATAAAACAGCGATGCCGGACATTATTTCCTTCCCTGTTGTCTAGCTTATCAGGTAGTTGAAGAAGCTAGTTTGAATCGTAAGTTGTGGGTATTTGTGGCGTAGATCCATGTGTCCTTGGGTGTGCATCACTCACCCTTTGCCCTGCGCTACAACCATATTTTGAAGCCTCAAATCACGAGATGTCAGCTAAATCTAATGGCTGTAAAGCGATTTGGGCATTAAGACCCCGTTGGAACCTACAGTTCTTACAGTCTGAAAAGTAATTTTTTCTTTGCTCCATTTTGTCCTATAGATGTATGTGCATTAAACCCAGTGGTGAATTTGTGTGCACGGGTGTAGCTATGCGACACACAATAAATTGGAATTAATATCAAGTTAACAGTTAAATAAATAACATATACATAATCAACATTCAATTCGTAAGTTTTCGCCAAATTTTTTGGACAGGAAACTCCTAAAGGTGAATGCTGGACAGTGTCTTGCCAATTGTTTTGCCATCTCAGATTTTTATATCCACAAAAGCAAATGAAATTCGTTGCCTACTCAGCAGGCATTAGGAAAAGATGACAACTAAATTGATGCCAATGCTGGTCTCCATCATATGTGGGGATTACATTGTGACAAATCGGATCACAACTCACTGGTGTCTCGATCATTGTGTTCTCCATTGGAAGCTGTTGTCATTATCAACAAACCATAATCCCCAACTCCACCCGGAAGCTGAACTGCGGAATAAACGTGCCCAAATATAAGCTTTACCAGGGAAGCTCGTCTACTGAAAACTGTAAAAAAATGAAAACAAACGATTGCTCCATCGGCGTGTGACCAAGTGTCTGGACGTTGGAATCACTTCACATTCACATCAATCCAGAAATATTGGCTTACCACTGGGTGCGGCAGAGGTCACGCATTGACCCACACTCACATGCCTCTGCACATCGTGAATAAATCTTTGTTTGAAACTGACCAAGACAAATTCATTCACATGAAGGACAAGAGTGTGTGACTATGTTTAAAAAGTAGCAGTTAATCTCATCGTCATGGAGATACTTTAGGACGCCTCATGCAGGCGCGCCATACTAACGAATAACATTGCGTAATCGTTAGTCTAGGAACTCACGAATATACGTGTTGCAAATAAAGCCCTTGTGCCATGTGGCCTGAATTTGAGTAATGCTTTTAAATGAAATTATTTAAGTGTGAAATTGAAAAGAACGGCATAAACTTACTCCAAGTGGTAAGATTGCAGTCCCTTGCAGTCCCCACCCAGCGATTCAATGAGACTGGAGCCATTCAGAGCCTGCCCCATTAGGTTGATAAGGTACTTCCACGAGGCATGGTTTTTTCACATCTGCTGCGTTTCCAGAGCACTGTCATCACCCTAATTCACTTCAATCTCTTGGTTCTGTGGTACGGGGCCGGCATTTGCACCAAATCACGCCGCCATGCCCTTCAAAGCATCCACCAACTACTGAAAGGACCGCAAATCACCCTGAATGCAGTAATGATACTAGCACTATGGCTACTTCGCGTACCCTCTATCGACAATTTGGAATCTCTGGTGAAAATTTCGACATCTTGAATGAAGTGGTGATTCAATGGTGGTGAAACAGTCCAATTTTGTTGCCATTTCTTCACCGACAACCCCCCTCCCTCTTGATCGTGTAAACAATGGGAAAAGTAGGCGCTGCAGTTATCGCAATAAAAGCTCCACTAGTTAACAAATCTTGGATAAGAAAAGACTTTTTCAAAATACCCCTTAATTTTTTTTTACAGTGCGATTTAAATAGAAATGTTTAAGTGTCGTCCCATCTGCTGAGGCCGATGCATCAACACTCTTCCTAAACGATACCTTGTTCACCTGAGAAGCTCTTAAGCGGTAGGAATGAAGCATGTAAATGCATCCATGATATTAACCGCCTGCGTTTATGGAAAGAGTTTCAAGTGCTTGAGTGAATTTTTATGTGATTGCACCTTGAAGCACCACCATCGAAGGCGGTCTGAAGACCTGATCCCGCCAACAGCAAAAAGTTAACTTCGGAGTCGAAGGCGTTTAGCACTGACCTATTGGCATATAAGAAAGCATGCCAGAAGTAAAGACATTTTAACATTAAAAGAAATTTAAAGAATTCCTTACTTTTCATCCCGCAGTGACTACGATTTGAAGATGGAGAATTTTTGAATACGAGTGGTCGTGGTAGATTTGAAATGAAACCTATCCAAAGAGGATGTGCAAAGCAATCAAAAATAAGCTGGAAAGGTCTTTTAATATTTTTCTGGTGGAGCTTTTCATCTTGCAAGCATTTGTGCCAGTTTTGTTGTTTAGTTTGACACTTGCAGGTAGATCATGTGCGCACGTGGAGAACCAATAGGAGAAACGCATTTGACAGGTCAACAAAACGGTTCCCAACGTTTCGGCATAACCCTATTATCCGCCATGCATGATGTGCCAGCAAATCAAGTTAATATCTCTCCATTACTGGATCGTTACTTTTTGAGGTCGTTGTAAGTCTGCGTCAATTTAAAGCTCCATTGAATACACATATAGCTCTATCACTCTCTTTCACTGTACCCGCACTGCTTCCACCCTGTCCCTGTGCCATTCCCTTAAATATAGCCGTATTACTGGATCAATGCTGCTGGTGCATGATGCGCCTCAGTGTTCTCCTTGTGACATTCAAAACAGCAATGCTTCATGCGGCATTTATCTGCAGAAGGTAGAGCAGAACTTCTTGCCATTGGGCAGGAGGAGCAGCACAACCTCAGCAGAGGAGGACTTTGTTGGCACATAATACGTCTGCATTTTAATCCATTTTTCCACAAAATATTTTTAAAATATACATGCACCTGTTCTTGATTAACTTCACTAACACACATTTGAGAGTCAATGCATACTTTCACATTCATTTTTACTACTACAATGGGTATTTTAGCTACAAAAAGGAAGTTTCGCTATTTCGCCAAAAAGTTGCTATTAACTGTGACTTGTGTGACCTTCTCGTACTTTCTTTCTACCGCTCTCGTCTGTTCCGTTGAATTAGATGACACCGTCCGAGCTAAGAGAGGTGGCCACAGAAGTTAGCAGCACTGTCAGCAATCGGAGGCGAATTTTACGTAACCAGTACACCTTCCGTCTCACTCACATGCACTTCACCTCCTCTACTCCTTCCCAAGCCTCTCTTCCCCCACTCTCTCCATCATCATCAACAGCCCACTCATTGTCAGGAGCAGCATCTTCATTTGCTCTCTACTGCAATTACTTGTCTCAAATGCCTTGCACAACATCTCCCTGAATGCATTCTTTCCATTCAAAGGATTTTAGCAGCGCTTGGGTTGATGATATCAGGGTGACAAACCTAAGATGGCGAAGATTATCCCTGACGAATCCGGGTTTCAAGAAAAATTGCACTTCAAAGGGCACTCGCTGCTTCAAACTGAAGCAAAGTATGTAAGCATAGATCAATTTACCCGGACTAATTCCAAAATTAGGCCCTATTAAGTGCTTGATGGAGAATGATTTTGTGGACACTTTGGGTATCTGCTTTCCAAAGAAGAGCTATTCCTTTTGGATGCTTATTAGGAGATAATTGCTACAAGGCTGTGAAAATAATGTTACAGGACGCATCGTCGCCGTTCAAATTCGCTAATTAAAGCGAAGAAAATATCAGAACAATTGACATGGTCTTCGATGGGAGAAATTTCCGAAAACATGCCATCCAATCTCTGGAATGTAAGATTCAGTTTGTACTGCACCATTCCCAGCCAAATGTCATCAACGACTGTGGGTTTGGTGAAATGCATTGCCAGTGCTATGTCGTTCACGTGGCAGTAGCTCCACATACTGTAGATGCCCATATACTCGGGCATATGCATTGGCCAGGGAATTTCGCGCTTCGAGAAAGCCCACCGCGAACTAGTGCTACTGGGCCGGAGGACTGGATTTACATCGATAACGTAACCATGATACAGGTTTTCTCGCGATTCTGGCGTTGAGTTGCGAACGAAGTTGACCAACTTGTTAGTATTTACGGCATAGTCGTCGTCAAGAAAGACGAAGATGGGTTTGTAGGGTCGACAAAATCGAGCAGCCCATTGGAATGTGTGGAAGAGCTTTAGCGACAAGTTGTAGTAGGAGTCCTCGTAGTCACCAATAAGTAAGTCGTCGTGATCGTACATTTCTTTCAACAGCATTCTTTTTGTCCTCATTGGAAAATGTGTATGTCCCATCAGCTTTTTTCCTGCTCTATTACGGAGGGTTACATTAAATCCGTCCCGTTGAAACACATTGGTTAGCACAGATCGTGGTAATCCAATGGAGAAGATGAGGTGGATGTTGACATCAGTGTAGGCTAGATGGTATAGCTTGCGTAGATGTCTTCTCTCCTCAAAATTGTAGACGCCTGACTTGTAAACAATTACCACATTCGGACGGAGCGACCCACCACTGAGCCCAGTATTGGCCTGTGCGGGTGTGAGGGGAGAGCAAACATTGGTGGGAACATGGAGAAATTTGATCCGTGGATTGAAGATGGGAGGCTGAAATAAGAATGTGAGGTCAAGGGAGAGGGATTATAATGCTATGAAAAGAATGGCAAAAGGCATGAATGCATACAAACTCACATCTATATAATTTAAGCACATTGTAAAAGAGGGCTAGTTTACGCTGTCAAATGTATATTTACCTCTGAAATCGGTTTGCCTTTGAAGAGTGATTGGAGGGTCTCCCTTATTTGTATCGACTGAGGATAGAGTAGGTAGACTGCACGATCGAAATCCTCCAACCACTCGGAGTCCGGAATGCTTACCAACTCCTCAAACCTTAGGCGTCTACTGCTTCCGTTTGCTCGGATTTTTGACTCCTCAATTGTGGCATTTGCAGTCACTAAGCCGGGTTTTAAATGTGCTCTCTTATAGCACAGATGTAGCTCATATTGGCCGGCTGCGTTCGCCAATATACTGTCATTCCATTCACAATAAGTGTTGTACGAGGCTGGACGAATTATCCAGTCCTCTTTGGTCCCAATTTTAAAGTAAATATTATAGACGTTGGGAAGGTAGATTGCAAAAGTGCAGAGGATGATGATGAATAGTGCAATTTTACAACTTACAGAAGGGTAAGAAGAAGCAGGTTGCATCATTGATGATTTATCTGAGCTGATTGGTTTAGCTGTGTGTGCTTTATATGCAATTGCTCCCTATCATGGGTTTCCTTACGTGCTCAATTGGATCCCACACTTCACTATGATAGGATGTTGTGTCAGCAATACTCCACACTCGAGTAATTGCCTTCTCCTCCCAATGCTATCCCTCGATGTGTTGGTGGTGTGCAATTCCTTACTTCGATTTCTCTGCCTTCACTCACGCACTCCTGTTGCCTAGACAATAGTAGATTTGATGGAGCTTTGAAGTAAATAAAGAATAAAACAGTCACAAAAATTTACACAAACAGGCATGTTTTAGGATGTAGTCAATGAATGGACCACTCTTGCTGATAATCAGATTGTAGAACTTGAAAACTGCGGCAGATCGTACCACCGGTTGCATGGGAGTGAATGTATTTACTGTCCCCTACCATCACTGCCTATTGGAGCTCGCAGGATGCAGCCGCTTAATCCCTTCTTAGTGATGTGTCTACTGGTGAGAATTGCCCACAATGTGTGCTTTTACAAGGGTAGGCAGGGTGGAAAAATTTGCAATCAGTTTAAAAAGTTGGTGAAAATTGGCCGCTCAACTGAAAATGCAGCAGGAGGTCTTCAACGAGTGCTAATAGTTTTTCCCTTGCAGAGCCGTAGATGAAATTAAGATTGCATTAAATAACCTTTAAGGAGAACTCCCCGACTCCAGGTTTTTGATCCCTGTTTACTGCCAGTTGCACACACAAAAAAACAAAGCCTGTAACAACTTACCCGACACAACCTCAAAAATGAAGGGTAGACGCTCACCTCGAATCAGATTAGATCCAAATGGATTGGTGCAAATTATATTAGGCTCTATCCAATTCGCCAGTCACGGCCTTGGAGTCGACACATGCAACACGACCGTAGTGGAGAAAATTGACACATAAGGCAATTAAAATCACCCGTCACTTACCAGACAACGATCCCAACAAGATCCGCCTAGAAGGCACTAGCTGTTGAGAGTACACTCCACCTAGGTGATGTAAGCCTGCAGGCCGATTTATTATTCCCGGTCCGGTGTGGACTCACACAATATTTAAGCGACCGATTTCTCGTCAACTTTTGTCCTCCACTCCATTCCTTTTTCTTTTGCCTCTTTCCTAATCTCCCAATCTTCAGAGGCCCAAGGGAAGGCTTCCCAAGCCTCGCAGAGAACACTAAGCTGCTATTAACTTTAGATGATTTTTTGCCTTTCCAAGTTCAGTTCACCCTTAAGCAGGATAACCTGTCTTTTTCTCTGTGTTTTATCCAAACATCAATGCTTTTTTCCCAGTTTTATGCGTTAAAAGGGACTTTAAAGTTCTTTAATTGTATAAGAAATTAATCAGACTAGCTAGCGATGGTCCTGTCCTTTTCTATCAATGAAAGCGAATAGGATGTACCCTCAACGAGCTTGACAAAGACCATTGCATCGGTAATCAGATGCACTAGGAGACAGTACCCTCAGCGATTCCGGTGCTAAATCCATTTTGTAAATCAAGTTTTAATTTACTATGGACTATGATCATTCAGATGTGAATTGATGTACCTCTATCGAACCTTTCCCGGCTTTCAAGAACTATTTGCTCCTTGTTGTTCATCAGGGCAATTCCGTGATCGTTTTCCATAATAAAAAGGCGCATAAATGCTTCAGAATGGAAAACTTCGTGCACAGAATATCGTTTTGTTGTGTTAGAAGGATTGAATGCATAAACTAAACTTTGTAACACAAGGTACAGAATGACCTACGTAAAAGGATCAAATGAACACCTACGCCGAACCTCAATTTATTTACAAGGACCGCATTGCTGAAATTGGTTTTGTGGTGGGAGGCACATCCTCTGATGTCTCTCCACAAATCTCAAATGGAATAATTGACAGTAGGTTAGCTGATTTCATCACAGATTGTGATGCGATTTATCGCTAAAATCTTCTGCCTCGTGTCTACGTCTCGACTGAAATTGGGATGCAATTACAGCTTCGACCATTCATTTTGAGGTTTGGGTTCATCTTTGTTTATCCCTTAAATTGAGATCGCATGTTTACTCTAGGTAATCTAGTCCAACCGCGATTGATTAACCCTAGTAGTGAGCAATCCAAGTACAATTGGGGTGGCATTTCCTGCCTTTGAATCACCTCCAAAAATCGCATGCGATCGTGCGCTTCCCCCAAACCTTGTTTAAATGTCAGTCGTGGACTCAGCGGTGCTCCTGACGATTCAAGGCATCATCCCGATGGAGATATCATTCTATCGGTCATTATTGGAGTAGCACATCCGACTTTGCAATGATTTTTTAAAAATCTTCTAATCTAATACCACATAGTCGGGCATATCATGAGATGTATAGAGTACTCAGACTACTGCTGCAGGAGTACCGGTGCTTCCTTTCTCTAAGGAATCATTTACAATAGCCATTTTACAGGCTACTGCCATTTTTGTTACTACGTGAATAAATTGAGTGGACCGAGTGCTGACAGTTCCGCATACAACTTGACAAGGATGAAACGGTTGCCTGTCACAAAATGTTGGGTGTTTCAATTGCGGCTCATGACTGAAAATTGTCCGTGTGGTTTCCAACATAGCTCGCTGCAATATTCTCATACACTCTGCAAAAGTGCATGCAATACAGTTAGTAGAGATTGTTATAAAGCATCAATCTGTCTAAAGTCCCTACCATAGTCTATGCTGTTTTCGTTTCCTCCTCATTTTCAATCCACTTAATACCAAAGCTCCGCTGAACCTGATCAGTGGCATCAATTGATATTGCTAAACGGTTAAAGGAATTATAGTGCTCACTCTCTATATAGCCTCAGCATTTTGCTGTAAGTGCATCGGTTTGCTTCCTCATCGCAGTCATCTTATACATTCTTACTTAAAACTGCTTCTTACGAGGAACTGGTCGCAATAAATGCCTATGGAGCCAATATTCTATCTATGGCTTTAGAGCACCCCGGCCACATGGCAGAAAACTATGAAAGCGGCTTCGGTTAGGTGGAGAAAAGGGAGAAGCAGAACTAGAAAACAGGTGGCATGAGAGAATATATGAAAGGAATGAAATCACGATTCCGTATTACCATCACAGTGATTGAATTGCGGTATGTTGAGGAGACCCACATTATAAAACACACAATTACGCTAACTGACCTTTCCACTTTATCAAAATTCACCTATAGTCTGACATTTTTTGCCAATTTAGGAGAGCTTATCTTGCAATAGCCTAGCATTGTGCCCAATTGGTTGACTTGGCATACACTCACGTCTGTACCTTCTATACTTCCTGTTTTTTAGGAGCTATGAAGTCCCATCATCCCAATTTTAGACCCATTCATAAGAGGGACAGTAAAAAGAGCAGTGTAGATAACTTGTGTGTGTCTGATACTAGCGTGCATCGTAAGTGTCGCTGAAAGAATCCGAAACCAGATTGCTTTAAGATATCACCCATTAGAGTGGTTAATCAGGTTGTGCTCCAGTTCTGATCTTCATTCGTTTCTTTTCAAATATGCCATTTTTGGAGGACAGTATGTCATTCTTTCCATCAAATGGTCCAAAATAGGTGCAAGTAAGTTGACAACACAAACTTGAGACTAGAAATAGTGCGCAAGCCAGGGGCACAATTTTGGTAACATCACATCTACTATGACTAGAGCATGATTTAAAAGACAGGCGAACCAGTAGTGGTGAAGTGTATGTGGTCGCTGAATGAGGTGCTGTTCTAATGATGTGGAAAACATCCTTTCAAACAATGGGCTGACAATACAAACCTCTGCCACAACAATATAAACAAGGGACGAGAAATGTTAGTGAGTCTCCTGTTTTAACTAATGAGTATCAATTAAAAGGTCTAACAAGACAACCACACAGTTAAGCATGAACCAAGTTACGATTACAGCAAACCCCACTTGATTCGAAAGACCTCTTGTCGGTGAAATGATCTTGTAGGCATTCTACTTTATTCATCTCTCTTAACCTCTGTCATTCATGATGGCATGATTCAAAAGGCAACTAACCTATCAACTGCATGCTTTTAGTTGGCGTCAAATACCATGGACTTTTCATTCGTAGAAGGCTGACTTATTCCAAAGCTAGGACAAATGGTTCGACATCTCTAGGGATGTCTGCGCTGTATGCATTTGTCAGAGGGACCAGCATAATGCCAAATTCCTTCGTATAATGCACACTCAAATGGGTACTGATACATTGGGAACTCGAGGTGACATGTTTATGAAGTCCTTCTCAGTCAGGATTAAGAGTAAGGTCTTAGTACATCCAGTAGAGTGGCTAAATGCAGTACCAAATCTATCGTAGCACACTTTGATTGACATGCTGTTGCTACAGTTCAAATAACCTCGGAGGTTCAGTGTTATACGAGTAAACGATATCGCATCTTCTGTTTTCAGAGAAGAATGTGGCAACTTTGCGCAAAATCTAGCATTAAAACGTTAATTGTGCTCAATTTGTTGTTTTCGAGATGACAATTGATGCAGCGGTTGACTACCGTTGCTTTGGGTCATTAGGCTTGCTAAACACACTCATCCACGCTCGTCCATAGCCTCGAGTACCCGGTCCAGAGTATCACTAGTCTTCACGCGCAATAGTGAAGTGGTCATTCAATGAGAGCTAAGGAACTATTTCAGGGACGTCGTCAACGAAGAAGAGGAAGAAATGTACACAAACATCCACGTTGTAGTGATCATTCAGAAAGTCGTGTTTGATCAACGAAGCGAAGAGCAGCCTTCCCAGTTAACATTGCTCGAATTTGGCTTTATTTTCGAGTCGCTCAGTGAAGATATATCTTTTTACTAAGATCCATTTAACTGATTGGTCGCTTTGAAGGGAATACTCAAGCGATTTGACGCATAATTTTGGAAAATTAGGAAAGCACCTGATTTAATGCAGCTGGTGGTGGGACAGACCCACCAGTCTGCCAATTGATAACCCAAGAGAAGACTAGGCGTATCAGTTAGTGTTGTTCTGACTCCCATGATTCCCTCCCTCCTCCAAAAAGCTTTCATATTGTAGGTTGTGCTCTATTAACCTTGGCAGTTCCACTCACAGACCGCTTTATTTGCGCTTTTGTTGCTACTAAAGATCTATACAAAGCTTCCGAGTACCATAAGAACTTATGCATGTACAGTCAAAATATTTGCATTGTCATCAATGTAAGAAAGCCATTGGGGAGGCATGATTATGAGCCAATTGTAGCCGGAGGGATTAATCATGCCCGACTGACGTCCTCATCATCTCTACTAGTGTCTCAGCTACATGTTCATTTGTCTGCATCCTCCGCCTCCTCTCTCGTCCTCCTCTGTTTTAATTTACCGTTTGGGGAGGGAAAGGGGGGGGGGGGCAGGACCAGAGGCAAAGGCCGAAGAGGTAAAGGTAGGCGAATTTGCACCTATATCGAGTCGTTTCCTTCTCTTCCTTGGCCAAAATCAAATTGGTGACCTCTAGTCATTTAAACAGGCCAATCAGCTCTATCCTCTCCTCTCCTGAGTCACGGAACCTTGCCATTGTCTACCTAGTCAGTTTTTTCCCCAGTTGACAGGCCTTTTCACTGACCCATTGACAAATGCTCAAGATTACATACTGGCTGTGGGAAAAGTTTCTTTTTTTACTTACAAAACTGCCACCTGATAGATGTGTTTGCATTCCTTGATGATTGTGAATCCACTTTGAAAGAGAGCAAAACTCTACTTATGCTCTTCCATTATCCGTTGCCTAGTTGGCAGCCCTCTATCTGGCTTGGACAGCTTGCCACTGTTAGGCCCCATCACACCCGCCTCCTGTTCACTTTGACGTCGAGCAAAAGTACCTCCCATGTCCCAACCTGTTTTGTTCATTTGTCTTCCCAGCCCCCTACATATGGATATTTTTTGGAGTCAGTACCAGTGCATGGATGAAGCCACGTCCAAGTTACTTGTGGGGCTATTGAGGCCTTTCGACCAATACTTTCTGTAGTCAAACATCGTTGTGCTCCATTGCGAGAACCACGAAAGGCATTTACTTAGAGTGCCTGTCGCGCAGAGAATTGCCTAATCAGTGTGAGATACTCCCGCTGAAAGATAGTCAGACTTTCTTTTACCTATCTGAGGCAACCTCAGAGGAGCAACACAGAAAACCTTCCTCATAGACATTATCAAGGTAGTGATAGCCTTCTCCTTGCTCTAATCACCCTCCTCTGTTCCCATGCGCAGCATAAACTGCCAAAGAAGCGAAAAATCACGTTCTTGAAATTGGCCAGGCTTCAAACCGGCTCATTATAATATACAGTGCCCTGTAGAAGTCAACTTTGGTCGTGTTTAAAAATTGGCTTCTGAAATAACTTAACCAGCGAACATCATTTAGCACAGCAACAAGTAGTGACGCATTGACTACAGCCACCGCCAAATTGTGTATATTCCATGCACAGATTTTACAATGTCTAGGAGCACTCTTTAAGTGGATTCTGCTCAAAGGCCGATATGGCCTCAGCGCAACGCGATTTCTTTCGTCACGTCAATGAATTCGAAGTTTAACTAGCACAGCCCGACTGGTCATTGTCATCCTAACAGAGCACAACCAGGATTCGTGCAGTTACCTGACATCAAATTGTTGGTACATCAAGAGTGACCAACTCGTGGGAACGTCTTGTAAGCATGACCTTCTTGAAGTACAGTCGTACTTGACCTGGAGAAGGCTCTCCAGTTATGACATAGCTGCTTGTGCATTTACGAATGCACTATCGTTACGTCTTCCGTAACCCCCATCTTCCCCTAGCAAATTTTTACCTCAACTTAAGCTCCATCCTATCCAAAGATTACTCAGTTTCATTCAAAAATAACGCGCAATTGGTGCTGTGGTAAAAAATGCAGTGGGAGAGTGCGTGTGGAATGTGGTGTCTTAGGAAGTGAGTAAAGGTGGTTAAGTGTAATTGTGGGAATGGGTGTATGCATGTGGAGGCGGTAACCTCATATAAATTGTACCTTCTTGCACACAACCTCTCCATTGCCACATAGCGCTGAGAGGCGGAAAGTGGTACACAATCCCATCATTGAGAGGTGTGAAAATTAAATTGTGCATGAAACTGCTCAATGTCGAGCAAGGTTGCATCTGTAGCACGCACAACCGAATCAAGTACTCTGATGAAGCATAACCAGCTCATCTAGTGTCAGTTTTATGAAATTTTCCATGTCTTTCTTTTAGTTGACGTTTACACCACCTATTTCACATCAGAGAGGGCAGATACTTGCGCGAGTCGGGTAACTTTTGTACCAATTACGGTAAATGGGACGACAACATTTTGGTGGGTCCCAACGGCCATGCGAGCTACACCTAAGAGCACTTACGACAAACCTAATAATACTAGAAGTGGCTCAAGTGTTTTGAACGTCTCGTGATTTGCCTAGTCAGTGCCATCTCTTTGCCTAAATGATGGTGTTTGAAGTAGTGGTTAGCTATATTTGCTCTAAAAAGCTACCTGGATGATGGTGATGGATATTTGGTGACTAAATGCATTGTCTTCTAAAGTTTTCATAATATTGTAATGTTCTCTTTGACTCCTTCTGACATTGCCCTCGGTGTCTGAGGGATTGATGTTTCTTGTTTATGCTACCAGCAGTATTGCACTGGCAACACTAATGATGCCATTTAGACTAGAACTCGACAATGTGCCAAGTCCCACAGTGCTAGTATGGCAAATGAGTTGTTTCCTAGGTCTTTCTCAGTGTTTTGATCACCAATATGTTAGCTAGACTTGAGCCTAGCATGTTTCCGTATGCTGGATTTCTGGTTCGTATGACCTGTCGTAATGGCCAGCCTGAATGATGATGACTAAACGGCAATGTTTTGTAGTGATTACCTTGAGTGTGACAATTAGGTCCTCATTCAGAAGACTCGGCGGACGCACTCGACTTATCGACGGATGAGCAATACTAGAGACTGCGGATAAAGTGAGTGGTCATAGCTGGTCTTCGATTATAGGCTTTAATTTCAACAACCTAGTCGTCTGTCTTATGCGCTATCAAAATTGAAGCATTACACCTCGCACTGAATGCCAACACACTATCAACACGTCGTTTTAGCGGCTGCTCTAAAATAATACTTAGATTGAGAATGACCAAGTATTGCTTGTTTGGTTAATGACTGGCTGGCCGGATACTGAGTCTGTATATTAGCTTTGCTTAATACTTTACTTTATTATTGGCAAATGCATGTTGGGAAGGAAAATATTGGCTACGCTTGTAGTACTTTGTTTGTTTGAACTGCCGGTTTCGGTCACTTGGGCGGCCATATTGTACTGAACCGATTGGTCGGCCTTGGGGCCGTGCCAACAGCCCCCAAGCCCTCTGTTTCCAGAATACATGTATTCTATCCCCAGTACTATGCCTTCTTTTACCTTAAAAGGAGCCTCGGGACGCTACAACGCTAACACCAAAATGCTAAACACCAGATGAGGGAGAGGGTAAAGATGCTTCGCCGAGGGTTGAGAAATCACAACACTGAATTATTTGATCGTGGTTTTTTGGCGCACTCCTTGTCAGCGTAATCAAATTATTGGGAATGGTGTGAGGTTATTATTTAGCATAATTAGTGTTTTACCACTTCTATGCCTTTAAATCCACGATTTTCCTGCACTCTTAATGGTTTGTTTTGTTTGCTTCCTTAGGTATGGCAGAAGCCATGCTAACTAGCGGGCTTGGGATTGCCGCTTCTGAAGGTATAGAGACAGATAAATGATAAGTCCTAAATTGCTGAGGTACAAGATACCCCGTTTGGGCTTGCTACCCCACGCACTTGGCTTGTAACCCAACATCTGAAATACTCATTTGCAATTAAGGCCGGGATTCCTTCAATTTTTACCAAACATAACAGCCCAAGAAACGAAATCATAACTTCTGCACAGTTAAGTGACCTCAGAAATAGTAAAAAAAAATCCGTCGCTAATTAAAATCCACTATGTTCAAGGTGAACACTGCAGCGGCCCCACCACTAGCCAATCACATTTAAGCCCATATTTAAATGTGTCGACAGGATTTCTGCTCGCAGCAAACTAGTTTTCGGTAGAATGGAGTTGATCATGTTAGCATGCGTCCTAGCTTTGTACACAACCTTCCAAAAATACATTTAATAAATTTTGATACTTGAACAGAGGTCTGACAAGGAATGAGATATCTGTATGGCATTAATACCTTTGTATTGCTATAGATTTACGCTTCTATTTTTTTCCAACCTAGAAAAATTGCCATAAAATGTCTTGGTCTCGTTTCTTAGATGCACGGTTATAAAATAACTTAGGCTCTTTTAGAAAAATCGGATGCATTTCGGAATGGCTCATTCTGTTTCTCCCTATCCTTCTCCTCCTTCACCACGTTTAATTTCTTTTCTTCCATTGTAATCGCGTTTGTTGCACTTTTTTCCCTGCATTTTCTATTTTTTCGTCCACTCTTACTGTCCAATTCCTACACATTTCAGTCATTTTCTCCCCTTTCTCATAATCAGTTTGTTTTCGCCTAATTATCTCCACCTTTTAATCGTGCTTACCTCCAGTCTCCTTTTCCGCTTCTCCTCCTCAGCCTCCTTTTTACTTTCGTCATAATCGTTTATGCCCTACAATCGATGGCACCTTCTAGAGTATTGTGCAAGCCTCCTAACGAGTCACTGCGTTGTCGTATTTCAATGCATACAGTGGTGAGGATGATGAAAGAAGCTGTGAAGTAGAAACGACGTCAGCTGTGTTTAATGGTTAATTTTTTGTACTTACCGAGGAACAAACTGCACTAATGCCTGCAGATTTGAAATGGCATGCAAAGACTGCTGACTGTTTGTGTAGGAATTTCAATGTCTGCAAAATAAGATTTAAGGCAATGGAAATTTTTGCAGTTCTAGGTGGTTTGACCACTTTTTTTCTGTAAAAACCATAACTGATCGAGCAAAACTGATGTTGTAATTGTTAAGTTGGTGTTTGCAATTTCTCCTTGGATTGAAAAGCATGGCTACAAAGTGTTGAATTTACACAAAATCCAACTTCATGCTTCGAATTCTTGATCAAGCTACTGTGTGCAATGAGTAGAGCTTTTACGCAGGTGGAAAGTGATTGTCTGTCGAGGCTGTAGACATCAAATTCGCCTGCGGTGTTGTCTCACTTTCACAGTCGCTCTGCATACGTGAGTCTAAATGGCGCGAGTACTGAAGCGTTCGATGAATATTTGCTCTATGAGGTCACATTCTCAAGACGCACTAGAGGTCTGATCATACGTGTGCGTAGCATAGGTACAAGAAGGGGCAGACCTGGCGAAAGTGTTTTTAGTGTGGGAACAGGCAGAACCTGGGTTTTCTTGGCTGCACGTTTCTTGAAGGGGGTAATCAAAGAATTATCCAAGTTGACAGCTTTCAATCGATCAAAACTTACTTTCTCTTTTTTATCGTGGTAGCCAGTGGTCTAATACTTGTTACTCCCATTCCGATATTCTGCATGAGCCATCATGAGTTGATGTAAGGAAGTTTAAAATCCACCAACTCTAACTTCTTAAAATGAAATCAAGAAGACTGAGCTGGATTCGTGAGATCTTTTAAATTGTACAAGGCCTGAGGGTTGTATGGGGCATGCAGTGTTTGCGACTGGAAGCACACGAAGCAAAGATCAACTTCATTTTTTTAGGCAACGTTGATGAGCATTTTCACAGGATGACGAATCACAGCACCAAACACTAAATCATCTGTCTAAGATATCTGCCATCCAATGTAAAAATAGTTATATGATTGCAGTCTCCAGTTAGCAATTAAAGTGACTGTCAAAGCAAACGCTCTTGGTTTGGAAATTAGGCAGATGGGCAGGATATAGATGACTCGGTCTGTGTTCAACTAGCGCCAATAAAGCTGCATTCTTCATGGAAAATGCCTGAGACCAACATGCAATACTGCCAGAACAGTTGGACACAGATGAGTCAACTGAATGGAGGTCAACAATGCATAAGTTAATATGTTGGAATGTGATACAGCAAATCAGTAAAGTGAATTTACAAAACTTAAATTGGTTAAAGGAGTACACTTTGTGCTGCCGATAACAGTTGCTGTGTATGTACAGCGTTTTGTAGTTTCACTAATGCTGTGACGGAACGGTGTCTGAGTATGCCAAAAGAGTCGCCTTCGAATCCTTGGAGTTGACTGATGATTGCTGCCGCAGTTGGCCAACATCAGAATAGGAACTTTGGAAGGAAGCGTTGGAGATAAAAGACAGGTCGATGCAAAGGAGCAGGTATTATTGGCCGTCAGGTTTGCAAAATGCCGTCGTTCATTCAAAGTGAGTGTTGCATAAGTTGAGCCTGTTAAACCAACCCTCTGTCAACTCGGCTCTGCAATAGATGCTGAGGACGACGTATTAATTACAGACTGCGCGAATGTGGACATTGATGATGAGCAGTGTAAACACCACCTTAAAGAAATGAAAGACGACTTCGAATTTACCATTGTCTAGAATTCAGACGAAATAGTTATGCTTCAATGAAGTTAATCACTTAGCTGCTTTCCTCGCGTAAGGAATGGGCTTTCTAGGTGCCTTTTTATATGCGCTCTAAAGTTAATTGCATTCATTTGCCAATATAGTGTGTCAATGACGACCGATACTAGAGTGGTCACGTCCGACACACACTGCTGGTAAGCAGTTGAGTTGAAGCTGTCTGCATTTAATAGTCCTACACTGACAACCACACTCAGCTAAGTTTCCTCACTCAATACGATGATATAGTCCGCGGATAACAGTGCCAAAGCGCCTACAAATCAGCAGCTATTTAGATCTACCCGGCCTCATCACTCAAAAGATCAAGATGACTAACTGCCCATACTGGGCGATACAAGTAAGCAAGACGCTGACTTGCAGAGCACAAGGAACGCATTAGCATTTAACACGTATTAATTTTCGCCACGAAGAGAACTCGATGTCTAAAACACATCTGGTGAACAGTTGCATGGCATCGTATGTAAAGAATCCCAAGATGAGAAGGGAAGGAATGCAACCCCTTCCCCTATCAGCACTGCAAGTTGGGGTCCCCATGGTGCACCACTTCCATTTGCTCCTGGCGTTATATTTACTGGCACGCAATTCCCTACCAATCCTGCTTACACGTGTTGGTGCCTGGCCGGGGAGTAAGTAAGATAAGGAATCCACCTCCATCCTCTGCAAATGACGCTGGGTGCAGGCAAGCTCCTCTGCAAATGACGCTGGGTGCAGGCAAGCATGCCGCTATGGTGGTGCAAAGCTACATGCCCCACCCCTCCCCTCCCCTGTCGGCTCCTGTCCAATGCACATTCCCGCCATGTCCACTCGACGCATTCCTCATGCACCTCCAACTACTCCTTCTCCACCCTCTCTTCCGCCTCTCTCCTATCCTTCCAATCTGCTTATATTCGCTCAATCCACGAGATGCGTGGATTGTACTTGACTTCTCGTTGAGTCACCACCTGCTCGGAGTGTCCCCAGTCCTCGCAATTCCGTTGATTCATTCTCCCTATCTTCTGCCACGCATGCATGCTTCCAGTTCCCTCACTCTACCCACGTTTGCACCAACTTCTCCATCACCCAACAACACCATCTCCACACTGGTGCTTTTCCTATTGACTTCCGTGTTTCAGTACCACTATCTCACTTCCGTCTCTACAACCGTCCTCCCACTTCCATAATTGCCATCGTCGACCCACTGCGTGTTAAGAGAAACTGTAGACACCGTGGCAACCTCCATTTTGTGAAGAGGATTCTACTCCCCTTCCCACAGTCCAGCACCTCTAATCAACACGTCTTGTCGCAGATGCAGGCAGTCCACTGTTGCGTAGCTCTCTCCCACATCTAATTGCAGCATTTATGTACGCACTAGTCAGCATCACCTCTCTTGTGAGATTTGGCAATGGCAATGGATTGATTGTCTCCCACAACAACTGTTGCGACATTGTACGCAACTCCTCTCCATCCACTCACTAATCCGATCTGTTCCACTCCCACGAGGCAGGGCAATGAGGTTTGTGTGCGAGCAGTTACCCAATGTGAAGTCTATCTTGTGACGTCTATCCACATAAGAGGGTTGTTATTGCAGGTGAATAAATGAGCCTGCAACTGCCCTAAGTGTAGCACTAGNTATCCACATAAGAGGGTTGTTATTGCAGGTGAATAAATGAGCCTGCAACTGCCCTAAGTGTAGCACTAGTAGTGGAACAGCGTCAGCTCAGCAAGAAGTGGGTGACGGTAAAATTGAGAAGAAATTGGGGAATAGTGGTGGCCCAAGTGAACCACTGAGCAGCATCAGCGTCTTTGTCACCATCGGTGTGACGCAAAACTGTGTCTGCCTTTTGCATCTATCATTCACTTTCATATTCACGTAAGCAAGTGTGGACAGGGTATGAATATCATTGCTCTGAGTATGTTACACTGCACTATCATTAGGTGTTGACTGCTCAGTTGCAGTATTTTGTGTTGCTATCTTTCAGCGTAATGGAGGTACATGACACGAGGTGGAAGGCAGTGGATATTTGCTTCTTCTCCGTGAGTCATCTGCTGTGGAGCTTTGCGGCAGGTGCCAGTGTCGGTTTATCGTGAAACTATGGACTATGTCTTCCATTCACTCTCACATTCAATTCTTGAATGGTAAATACACAGTCTACCACCCACCTTAATCTCTACCCAATCATATCCGCCCCTAAGTTGGATATGAATATGCCCTTGCATGGGGCAGTCAGTGCAACAAATCACGTCTATTTATCAACAAGACGTTTATCTTACTGATTATTTTACTAAAACTTTAATGTATTTGTCCCCGTAGCTTTCTTCTTTTGATTCTTCTTTTCAGGGTGCATAATTTTGCCCTTTTTCTGTCTCAGGTGACATACATTCATACAGTGGTTAAGAAAAAATCATATACCACGGTCAAATGGCATGAAGGAAAAATTGTGCAACTCTACCTACCACTAGTAGGCTTACTCAAGCGTTGTTAATGATTAGGCCATCTTGACTCACGAAAATTGAAGCGATTTTCTTGTTAACCCGAGCAAAAGCAATTGCTTTACCATCCAGCTATATTCACTAAGCTGTTGGGCTTAACCACTGGCTTATTCCACCTCTCTCATGTCAAATTACTTGATCCCTTCACCCTTTAATGTTATAACGATGCTTCAATATGCAACGATGAAAACTTCTAAGTTTACGAACTGTCTTCACATTTTATGCATTTCTACAACTAGCATTTCTCGGAATTGAGCTTTCTTAATGGTATCCACTCGTTACACATTTGTTAAATATGCAAAATCGTAAACTTCATGTAACTGCATAGACAACATCTCTCTTCCTTGGAAAGAGGTAAAAATTACTTGGCGTACCACATTACTGCAAGACGGTCTGTGGATCTGTTGGCTAGTCACAAAAGATGAGTAGTGGACGATGCTCCTTATTAGTGCACCCTTCTATTGCCTCACATTAATGTTGTTCCTCCTCTAAGCGTTCTGCAACAGTCATGGAACCATGTTGGACTCGATCGGAGAGTCTAACCAAAAAGCATGCGATTTTCCTCCAACCGATTGCAGCGAATTGTGTGACATAAACGAGTTGCGAGAAAGTCAGCTTTCATTACCCCTAATACCTCCAATTCCAACTACCAATTCACCTATTGGTGAATCTTGAATATTCCGTGATGTCTATCTTGCGAGTAAATAGATGATCACCATGCAGCTGTGCAAGTAAGGGCGTTCCATGTATCAACCCGCTACACTTCATTGTGGCAATTTATTTCAAGAAGAAGTAATTGATTTGAGACTTTTTTTTGTCTCCATGCGCACACCCACATGCACCAAATCTTTTATGCTCATCGTACAGAGGTACTACACTCTTCAGACATTGCTATCACTGCCTTTCAATCATCTCATGTCGCATACATTGCCGAGGTGTCTCAAATTGACACAGGTCTACTAATGCATTCGCAGTCGGCTAGATGTGAGAGTGGTAGTTAAGGTGGTACTGCTGGATGTACATGATTAAAGTGGTCCTCACTCAGAACCTGTGACCATGCTGTCCGTATTGAAGACACAAAGAAGAATTGACTTATTTTACGGTTGCGAGAGGAGTGGTGGAGGCTTCTGCCCGACAATTTCATGGATTAAACCAATTAACAGCTGCGCATGTTTAGAAAGAGCAAATCGGAATGACCAAGTGCGGGATCTGCTAGATGGATCGGTCCATGGTTGAATGCTCGCCATAACGGTGAAAGTACTTGAGATTCAAGATATTCTGGCGTGTAGACACATCTGTGTGGGAAATTTACGATTTACGAAAGTGGAAATATGTGAAAATGATGAGAAGTTAATCAATTAGTAGAACGCCAGGAGGTGGGATTTAGTTGAAGACGTAGAAGGTGCCACTTGAAAACACAATCATCATTTTGTGGGAAAATCATCAACAAGTGCCTATTAGTGGCTTTTGTTTGACATGCAGCTCTCCTCCAAATCGGTTATTGCTTGATTCTACCACTGTTCGGTTGATTTACTGGTTGTCGCAAATTTAGGCAGGCAGACGAAGGTTTATGTGGACTTTTGGAGGAGCGTCTGCTTTTTATCACACAATCGCTTTGTCTCGAAGCAAAGCTTAGGCTTTTGCTTTGGTTTCCAGTGTGCAAGTAATTTCAAACCACAGTGCATTGCGTGTAATGCGCCTCGCCAACCATCCGCTTGTGACTAGAAGCTCTGGAATTCCCTTTGAGAAGTGGATCAAACTATGCAGAAACATGTTGCATGTTTTGCTCTACTACAATAAAAAGTCTGTCCTGCTTGCTTCTAAGAAATTAACTTAAAATTTAAATAGGAGGTTGAATAAGATTGAGTTACTAAATTTATAAGCACAGAAACGCTTGAATTTCGAAAGGAGTTGGGCGTTAGCTTTCATGGAACATGCTTTAACGACTGGTGGACTACTCATCGGTGAATCTTGGTAAGTTTTTTCAGTTCACACTATTTATGGTTAATTAGATTTGTCTGATTTGGTATAATTCAACTTCGTTTGGTTTGTTACATGCTGCTGTTATCACAAAAAGTCTACGTGTGGTGATAGCACAGTGCTCATAATAGTCTACCAGCCCCCGATTTCGAATTCTCTAAAAATACACATCCGTGACAGCAGTACAGAGGAGAGATGTCCTACCAAACTTATAAGCCAGCCCACTCAGACACAGTTCTGCGTCACACCGATGGTGACAAAGACGCTAATGCTGCTCAGTGGTTCACTTGCGCCACCACTATTCCCCAATTTCTTCTCAATTTTACCGTCACCCACTTCTTGCTGAGCTGACGCTGTTCCACTATTAGTGCTACACTTAGGGCAGTTGCAGGCTCATTTATTCACCTGCAAAAACAACCCTCTTAAGTGGATAGACGTCACAAGATAGACTTCACATTGGGTAATTGCTCGCACACAAACCTCATTGCCCTGCCTCGTGGGAGTGGAACAGATCGGATTAGTGAGTGGATGGAGAGGAGTTGCGTACAATGTCGCAACAGTTGTTGTGGGAGACAATCAATCCATTGCCATTGCCAAATCTCACAAGAGAGGTGATGCTGACTAGTGCGTACATAAATGCTGCAATTAGATGTGGGAGAGAGCTACGCAACAGTGGACTGCCTGCATCTGCGACAAGACGTGTTGATTAGAGGTGCTGGACTGTGGGAAGGGGAGCAGAATCCTCTTCACAAAAAGGAGGTTGCCACGGTGTCTACAGTTTCTCTTAACACGCAGTGGGTCGACGATGGCAATTATGGAAGTGGGAGGACGGTTGTAGAGACGGAAGTGAGATAGTGGTACTGAAACACGGAAGTCAATAGGAAAAGCACCAGTGTGGAGATGGTGTTGTTGGGTGATGGAGAAGTTGGTGCAAACGTGGGTAGAGTGAGGGAACTGGAAGCATGCATGCGTGGCAGAAGATAGGGAGAATGAATCAACGGAATTGCGAGGACTGGGGACACTCCGAGCAGGTGGTGACTCAACGAGAAGTCAAGTACAATCCACGCATCTCGTGGATTGAGCGAATATAAGCAGATTGGAAGGATAGGAGAGAGGCGGAAGAGAGGGTGGAGAAGGAGTAGTTGGAGGTGCATGAGGAATGCGTCGAGTGGACATGGCGGGAATGTGCATTGGACAGGAGCCGACAGGGGAGGGGAGGGGTGGGGCATGTAGCTTTGCACCACCATAGCGGCATGCTTGCCTGCACCCAGCGTCATTTGCAGAGGGTGGAGGTGGATTTCTTATCTCACTTACTTCCCACCCAGACATTGACACGTGTAAGCAGGATTGGTAGGGAATTGCGTGCCAGTAAATATAACGCCAGGAGCAAATGGAAGTGGTGCACCATGAGGACTCCAACTTGCAGTGCTGATAGGCTAAGGGGTTGCATTCCTAGTCAAATACGAGCAAATAACAGCTTTTAGCACAGCCACGGTACTGATTTCCAAAGGTGGGTGCAATTTCACTATGATGCAACTTTTTTCATCAAGTCGAATAATTATTATTCACCACCTTTTCCACTGAGACTTACCTCGAGCTTAAGGGCAGTGCCGGTCACTTTAGATCGCTTAGTTATTGCTGCTCAAAAATAGCATCGCCACTATTTTAACACTTACCTTACAGCAGACTGCAAGCACATCAGCAGCACTTTACGCCTCTAACTGCCTTATTTTACATGATGTGCTCCACATTGATGGTTGGAGATGTCAGCGGTCATCCTCAGGTGTAATTCTAGGTGTGTTGAATAAAGCTGGCAAAAAATGGTGCATAATAGCCAGTCAGGTACATACACCCTTGTTTCTTCTTTCGTCACTCACGCCTTTCCCTTCCAAAATCTATTCCAACGTAAGCCTTCTCCCATTCAGGGCAATTACGCCACTTTTGTGATAAAATGACTTAAAAGTGGCGTTGCGGTGAAAAAGCAATTAAAATTAATGATGCAGTGAAGTGGGTTGGATGTAAGTGTGTGTGGAGACAGGCAACCTCAAATCATTTGCTTCTGCTTGCACACAATTGCTGCATTGCTAGATAAGTGAGGGCGGACGTAACCACTCCAGTGTCGAGTGGCTCTAACATATCATCCTATCACAGTAAAGTGTAAGATGGCATAGCTTACACAAAGAGTTCCTTAGAATGGTGCTCTTGTGTGGGAAGCACACTCAACCAAATCAGGTACTTAAATGTGGCATAACCATCTCGCCTAAAGCGTAGATAATGAGATTTGCTACCTCATCCTTTCTTTTTGTAAAGTTTTGCTTTGCACTGCTCATCATCATAATCAGTGTATCAATAATCAACACTATCAGTGCCTATTATATCTTCTTTGAAACTGAGGAGACAGAGGAATGGTTGAACGGGCCAAATCTTTACAGTAATTACTGTGTTTGGAACGACAACATCTATGTAAGCCGAAACGGCTTATATGAGCTGAAACTGTGCTATAAAAGTACCCACAACAATTTTGTCCCACCAGCGCCGACTCCGATGATTGAGGAAAGGAAAATTCGAATAAATGGAAGCAGCAGACGCTTGAGTTTCGAGGACTTGGCTAGCATTCCAGATGCCGCGTGGCTGACAGATTTCGATCGCAGTGTGTACAAGCTCTATCCTCAGTCAATTCCCCTGAGAGACACACTACAATCACTCATCAATGGCGAGCCGATATCACAGGTGAGCACGTAGTTGACAGTAGAATCTTCATTGAACCTTGTAACAGCAACGTCTTGGTGTGGGTTTATGTCATTTTGTAATTGTTAAATGCCCAATTAGGTTTATATCATTCCTTCTATGACATTCCAATCTCTTCTACATCTCACAAAACACTGTCCCACTAGACCGATCCTATGGCCGAGTATTCTTCTTTCAGCCTCCCATCTTCAATCCACGGATCCGATTTCTCCGAATTCCCACCAATGTTTGCTCTCCCCTCACACCCGCACAGACCTTTTTTCGGCTCACTGATGAATTGTCCTTTCCTTATGTGGTGATTATCTACAAGTCAGGAGTCTACAATTTTAAGGAGAGAAGACAACTACGCAAACTCTACCATCTTTCTTACACCAACATCAACATCCGCCTCATCTTCTCAATTGGATTACCACGAACGTCGCAGGGTAACGTGTTTCAACGAGACGGATTTAATGTGACCCTTGCAGGCAGGGCAGGGCAAAAGCTGCTAGAACATTCGCATTTTCCATTACGGACGAAAAGAATGTTTGCCAAGGAAATGTACACAAACAACGACCTGCTTATTGGTGACTACGAAGACTCCTACTACAACCTGACACTGAAACTCTTCCACACATTCCAATGGGCTGCTCGATTTTGTCGACCCTACAAACCCATCTTCGTCTTCCTGGACGATGACTATGCCGTAAATACTAACAAGTTAGTCAAATTCATTCGTAACCTAACATCGGAATCTCGAGAAAACCTGAGCTACGGTTACGACATGGTGGTGAATCCTGTCTTCCGATACGCCAGCACATATCCACAGTGGGCCTTCTCAAAACGCGAAATCCCTTGGCCAATGCATACACCAGAGCTCTTGGGCATCTACAGTATGTGGAGCTATCGTCATGTACACGACATGGCCCTGGCAATGCATTTCACCAAACCCATGGTCATTGATGACACGTGGTTGGCAATGGTGCAGTACAAATTGAACCTCACATTTACAAGATTGAAGGGCATGCACTTCCTAGCTCCGTCACAGTCCAACCGACTCGATTGTTCAGACATCTTCTTTGCTCCAATTAGTGAGTTTAAACGAAACATGTGTATCTTGTAAAAATGCCTGTAACCTCGTGACACTTATTGCCCAATAAACCTGCCATAGCAAATGACCGTGTTTTGAAAAGCAGACATCCACACTGTCCACCAAATTACTGTCAACCGAGCACTGAAGCAGACTCAATTTAGGGACCTAACTAGGCGACATGAACAAATCTCTAGTGCATTACTTCAACTTGAATGGGTAAAAGGTGTTCGATTTGACAAGTGTAAGTTATTCTTTTATTGGCTTATCATTCAGAGTGTCATGTACTAATCAAATTACCCATAATGATGAGTTTAATTTGACTAGCAAGGCATTGCCATGTTGTTGAAGTTGTGCTACTTCATTTTCTACCCAACTTTTTTTATTATTTCTCTTAGCTTTTAATAGCTTTACCGAAAATTCTATAAGTAAATATCACTTGAGTTATTGCTACTTTAAATGTCATGAGAAGGGTATTGAGGTGGACTAGGCAGTCACTGCACTCCGAACTCGTTTGGTCATGTTAAGTGATCCTTTCAATTCAAGTTGCCTATTAATTTTCCGTATGAATTTCCTCGTAATTCTGCAATGAATGAGTCTTATCAATCATTTTATTTCCTCTGTTGATAATGTACTGTCCTCTTGAAGCCGTCCTTACTGATGGACCAGGGCCAGTCTCTTTGAGTACCTCGTCGGTGACCCGTGTACACCATTTCAACAACCGTCTGGAGGGATGGAAAAAGCAACCATTCTTCGTCTCTAAACTCCACAATGAAAAAACTGTGTTCAATGAGATAATGGGTGGGAACTTGGAAACAAGGTGTTATAGCAGCGGTTGGAAAAGGGAGAAGAAAAGTATGCTAATGCTGATAGAAGTGACTACGATAGGAACGAGGCAAGGAGGGGAAAAAGGGACGGGGAGAAAACTTGTAAAATTGAGAGACAGAAGAACTAGGTAGTAAGATTCAAAATCAAGCTTCTGAAACGCGAAGCAAAATTCTGTGAAGTCTTCTTATAATTCAAAGGCTAGAACCGCCTTTGGCATTGCGATTAAGAATGAAAAAATAGTTAGAAGAGTTTCTAGGACCTTTCATTACCACATACGTGCATCACTCGCCCCTTGCTTGGATTTACCATACTGGTAGGGTCAAAAAGCCAGTAGCAGCTCCTTGACTAAGTATGAAACCTCCTATTCCAAGACAAAAGTGCCTACTGTCATGTTGTATACTCCTTGAGGCAAATAACCGACAGTTCCGAGTCCATTTACAGCATTTAATTTAAATAACGGAATTCAAGCAACTGAGTGCTTGTCGATCCTCTACTCGCTGCCATTGCTTTGCACCACTGGTCTGGTGTGGTGGATAACGAGACGAGGAAGCTGCTGCATCAGTCAGAAATCCCTAAGTTCCTTGCGAATCATCACCTCCCGACTGTGTTTCGGCAATGCACCCAGCCCTACCAGTCACTTCACCGAGTCATTCTTGAAAACCGTCTCATTAGTCAACAATACGATAGTGTGAATAACTGCTCACTCTCCCATCACCTTGCCTGCACAGACTAACTCGCTCGTTACTGGGACTGGTTTGGCTTGAATAAGGCATCACAACGCATTATACTGTCTGCGATTGTACCATATCTATGCCTCGAAAGTTACTAACCGCTTCCTCGACCCCCATTCTTTTCCACGACTCCAGTATAGCTTCATTTTCGATAAAATTGCGACTGAGGGCCACTAAGTAGGTTAGTAATTCAAGAAACTCCCATATTATCTACCACGGGGTACATAATTTACTCGCTTCCACTGCCTGGGGCATCAAGACCTAGGCCCGAAATTAATTTATAGGTAATCATGAGTACAAAAGATGTTCACAAACCCATTAATTTTCATGTCACCAATCTCCCTTACTCTTTTCCACTCTATCCTGATGGACTAAACCCACTAAATGTCCAGTTATGACAAAGAGTCAGTAAGTTTTTCAAGTGCTCTAAGTTTGGTTCAAAATTGGTGGATTTTACCTCCTTTCGCTAACTGTTCTTGTGGCTTTATTCCAGATTGGACTTTCTTAACACAATTTTGGAATGCCTTAGCCACCGCTCAGCATTTTATGCATAATTTCCCCCTTTTGCTCATCACTCAGTCGCTGTTCAGTTTGTTTTATTTTTACACGGACGTCGTTCCACAATGCAACACTGGCAAATCTCTGTTTCCTATGATCCACAAAACTGCCAAACATAAATAGATTGAAAAGGGCGATAAAATGAGTAGACACATTCGCAGTCTGGTATGGCAAGGCCAAATTTGAGGCTCAATTGAATTAAAGTTGCAGTAAGTAGACTCTCTAGACGTCGGTGAATTGTTTTCTTTTTGATAAAGGCCGAGAAAATTGACACAGGAGCAGTAACTGCAGTGGTAGCGCAAATCGTCTTTGAATTACTAGCCTTTAGGCCCATCATCGTCGTTAATGTCTTGACTGCCTCCGGTCGATCGGGGAAGTGTTCCAGTAAGCATGAACTAAGGGTTTGGTGGTTAAATGAAGAAAGGAGAAGCAAAATTAAGAGCCACACAAAAAGGCTGGTGAGTTCACCCACTCTTGATTATGCAAACCATTTGTGAGGAATCTTCAACGACAGCCTGTATTGCCATTTGGATGGCATTCATGGAGGCATAAGGGTTATGAGGTATCTACTTGCTTTTTGAAAAACGCGTAAGGTAACCTAACCACAAGTGATTGTGATGCCAGTGATAATAATTGTGGTTATGATTTTGTGCCTTGAACGAAGTCCACTCGATTCAAATTACGCCTTCACCATTGTTTGCCTTGGCTTTCATGCGGTCCCTTGGAAGTAGGTGTCAAGATTGCCAACTGGAAAAACCTTTGCATCCCATTAGCAAGCGAGTCTCTTCATCAATTAGCCAATCATGCTCGACCACATTTTCCTCAAAAATGTGAATAATATCTTCGACTTGGTGAAAGTACATCTAGGAGAAACAATGCAAAGCAGTGCGGTCAGCGTTACATGGGAAATTTTGTGTTAGATGCAGAGGTTGGACTAGGTCCTTCTCTCCTTTCTCCCCCTCACCTTCCTCCGCCTTGCCTCTGCTCTGCCTTGCCCCATATTGTAATGCTTTGTTTGTTCGAACTGTCGGTTTCGGTCATTTGGGTGACCATGTTGGACAAGCCGGGCTGGCCTCCAGGCCATGCCGGTAGCCCCCAGTCCCAGCAATAAGCCTTCTTTTACCTTAAAGGAAGTCTCCGGACGCTACACTTATATTATAATACTTCTGATTGTGTCTATAGGATTGAGTGTGAGATTATCTTTTACCACTTTTGCCTCACAATAGATTGGCTTTTGTCGCAATGGAGTCACTAAGGTTAAGTTTCCTAAAAACGACAAACTGTAGCGCCTTTACTCGCAGTGCAGTGGCCGAGATTCTGTCCATAGGACTGTAATATAAAGCTTTGGTGAATTGCTTTGTCTGTGCATTCGTTGACGATATCCACTTCAACTAACCGGTCACATTGGCGGAGCACTTACTGCAGACGTCCAACGGGTCAGGTGCAGTGGATGACGAGAAGAGGAAGCTGTGATATCATTACGATGCCCCTGACTTTCTGGCGAATCCCCAAGTTCCGATTGTTGTGCGGCAGTATTCTGGCTCAACCAACCGATCCACCGAACAATTTTCAAAAACAACCTTTTTAATTTTTGCTTCCCTTCGCGTCGACTTGAAAGTAAGCTTTGATACCATTGATTCGCTCCTTGTTTTCCACTATCTCACAGATGTCTTTCAATTTGCTTAGCACCTTTTGGTGACTGTCTTATCAAGCCCTCTTGACGACGGCTCTCTTGATGCTGCTGCTGCGTCTGCAGCAACTCCACAACATGCATGACTCGCCTTCAGGATTGAAGTTGCCAGAAGATAATCTCGCATTCTAGACTATCGAAGCACAATATGATTGTAAGTCTGGCTATCACAACTCTAGATTTTTATTCTTCCAAAGTCGAGCCTCCTGCTTATTACATACATTTGTACGAAGGAAATGGGCCTCGCTACCTTACATCCAAAATATGCTTCCTTATTTTACCTCAATCTGTCTATCATGGATTACCTTCGCCATCCAACTGCAGACTTCGACATTAATACCACTAGAATGAAATATTCTTATCTTCTTACATTCCTTCTACTCAGTAGCATCGAAGCGTTCACCAGTGCACAAAATGGATTGTAGCGTCTCGAGACTTCCTTTAAGGTAGAAAGAGGCATATTACCAGAGCAGAATATATATCTTTTGGTAACAGAGAGATCGGGGGCTGTTGGCACGGCCCGAAGGCTGGCCAACCGGCTAGTACAACATGGCCACCCAAGTGACCGAAGCCTGCAGTCCGAGCAAAGTATCACATGGTCAGTATCCACATCTGCACTGACTCTACAAAGGGACCCCAAAGCATCTGCTTATCTTTACTCAGTCTACGATTTCTTTAGCTCTTGTAAAAAAAGTAAGACTGAAGAGCACCAACCATTATTATTATTATCACTGCTTTTAATGCGTATTACCTTTCAAAGCAGCATAGCACTGACATACTTCTGCTGCAAGGAAAAATGTTTAACATTTCACAAAAAATTTGTTGCTGGATGCAGAGACTGGATTAATTCCTCCACCTCCCTGCCCCTGCCCTGAACTGCCCTACTCCATGTACCGCATTGCTTCTACATTAACAGATAGAATTGAGCATTTCAATCTCTTCCAATTTCACCTATCTACAAATTGGTTTTTGCGGCGTTTTAATGAACAGCTACTAATGCCTCACACAATGTCCTTTCCAAACAAAACTATTCAATTTTCCGTATCCCTAAGAATAAACAGTTCTCAGATCGTCTGTCGCAAGGGTGGCACCTAAGTCTCGTTAAAGGCCAACGACAATCGGCAGTCACTTTCACCCACAGCACAGCGGTCGTGATCCTGTCCACAGGGCTGTGATCTAGTGTTGCAATTGAGAGTTAAACATGAATATGCGACGAAGAAAGAGGAAAAACTGGCTTTCTAGTCCGGAAGTTTTGAGTATCAAGATGACAATTCAACGGCAACACCTCTAGATGCAATCGCATCTGCAAGCTATTCGGTATCAAATGGATTTTCGTGACTTCGTTAGTTGAATTACCGGCAGTTATGTCTATTGTTACAGACATTTGCGATATGTAGCAGCCGAATAACTTGAGTGGAGTGTCAAAACAAATGGTTCAATGAGCAGCAGGAGTCTGGTAAAGAATACCCCAAACACAGATAGCCCATCTCGTCTTCAAGGACCTTCCATTCACATTGCATAAATGGAACTACACCTGACTATTAATACGTTAAACTAAGAAGCGATTAACTTGTCAAGAACACCTTTCTTGACAGTGCAATTGGCAGAACCCTGTAGCAAGTGGAAAGGAGGAGGTGTGGTAAACAGTGCTAAGCACATTAGCAAATAGTAGACAAGACAAGGCACCCACCAGAGGGAGGCAAGGAATGCCATTAATTGGGTCATGGAAGTAGAGATGGGTTCCTAATTATGGCTTCCATAACTGAGGTTGCCATACCAATAAGAATTTCCAAGGATCCTTGTCAAATTTGGTTAAAATTGTCAGAAGCTATGGGGAAAGTTGGCAATGTCCATTAAGCAGCACTTTTGGCAATAAACTTCATGCGCCTGAAGTCAGTATGCCCGACCCAAAACCGACTGGAATGGTCTACCACGCTCACAGACCGTTAATCACGCCTCCAACCACGCACAGTTATGTTGGTGAGTGGTTTGATTTTGTCTTTGTTAACGAAAATAAACTGCGAATCAAGTCAGCATGGCAAACTCGATTTGTCCAGCAGACAAGCTCCACAACGCACGCAATGCATAGCCACTAGGAGTAAATGCTACAGAACACGACCAAGTTCAATCACACACCGTTGTTGTCCCAGGGCCATACATTCCTCAATTCGGTTCATATCAAGTTATGGCCTTCATTTTGCGATTCACTCCAGTGTTGTTGGATCCCCACTCATGCGTCTGGGCTAAATTGCATGTCATCCGAAATCCGACGAAGTCACCTTTCCAGAAACGGCCCGCAATAGTTGTAAATTAATCGTATGAAAGACTTCCAGTCCAACTGTTGTACTCAAACGCCGTTTTGAAAATTACAATCCAATTTTACTTTGTTGTCGGTCCGTTGGTAAACCCAGCGCTAAACAGACATCCATAGGACGGTTCAATATCAGTTACATCTCATCCACCCTGTGAAAGATTTAATCACGTTTACACACTAAGCGTTCACTTGCAGATTGTCATGACCTAGTTTTCGGGGGTAAAACAAAACTAGGAATCAAATACACATGCGCCTAAATGCAATATGAACGTGGAGGGAGATGTATCAAATTCCGCAGCATAAAGCTCTCCCGATCTTGAACTGTAAGGCAAGGATCCCATCCCCACTACGTGCACCCCCATCGTACTGTAAATTACACACAAACTTGGGCTACATGCAGGGACAGCGAAGCAGTCCACGTAGTCCCCACAAATTTTGATGTAAACTAGCTTAAATAACCCTGCCTTCCCATACCCCGAAGAAATGCACGATCAAAACTGATCCGTCTGCATTAACGCGACCTCTGTGTCAAGAACCACCTCCTCACATGAACTAATGGCACATCACTGATGAACGTCCAGATCTCTCTTAAAAGGAATGAACCACACATTAAACCACAGAAAACACCAAAAGGCACCCAGATTACTTGTACTGTCAAACGGAGAATGCAGACACATTACCTTCGCTAGCTGGAACCTCTAAAGCGTTCCAACAGCAACCGAACACCGACTACAAAAAGCGGAGACTGACCCATCAACCAAAAGCCACTAACCACCAATTTCATCGAAAGGTTACGATACGTGGCGACGCCGATAGAGGTCGAATGCCAGATTACACTAGGAATCGCATTCAATCCACTCGAGGACATCCGCATCCGCACCGAAGGAAGGAAAAGCCACAAGGCACCAACGAGGCAGAACCAATCGACCACGGAGCACAACCAACACCTGCCCAAAAAAACAAACCTCACCATACAAACAGACGCGACCCAAAACCTGGGATAAAAAAAACATCCCATGACCACAAAACCAAAAAATACTACAGCCTCAAAAACTTTAATCAAAGCTCGGCATAGAGTCCATAAAATTCGGAATACCCATTCATCTTTAACAAGGAACTCAGTCCAGAAAGCAGAAGAAGTTCACCATTTGTACAATTTTAATTATCAACACTGTGGGTCATAAGTTAGAATCGCTTGCCACCTTTCTGAGCCGGCTTGTTGACCTTCTTTGCAGCCTTCTGTTGCTGCTTTTGGCCAGGTCCTGCACTTTGTTTTTTCTTCAGTTCTGCCTTCTTAGCTCTCTTTTCAGCCTCCTTAGCCTTCTGTTTTTCTTTCATGGCTCGCATAGCCTGCTCGCGCATCGCCCTGCGAACTTCGGGGTTCTGGTTGCGTTTGGCCATAATTTCGGTGAGACTGGCTCCGGCGAAGGCGCGAGCGGTCTTAGTAACCTTCTTGGTGCGTTTTTTGATGATCTCCTCAACAGCACCCTTCTTGTACTTGCGACGGTAAAGAACAGTCCAGCTGACCTCACGTGGATTACGCTTTAGATAATGCGAGCGCTCACATTTGGAACTAAGGAAATAAAAATGGCGGCCATCACCGCGAATGGCACGCTTTCCGTGGCCTGGATAGACCTTGTATCCACTGTAGGAACAGACTTCCAACCTAAGTGTTTTGTGATAAAGTATTGATTCTCAACTTAAGCAATGTGGAATGACCAAATAGAACGCAAGACAATGTGAATAAAATGAAATAGTATAGAAAATAAGTTAATTCAAAAAGACGCATGGACAAGCAGACACAGCCAAAACGTTGAGGACAATAGACATCAGGAAAAAAGCCGCTCTCCTAGCAACCATCAACACATGTGTAAGGCCCGTGCATCTGATCAAATCCTGTCATATGTACAAATATTGAAACGATACACTGCCGCTATAAAGAAAGCATCCTAATGAACAAATCGCAACCCCAAAACCACACGCAACTCACTTCATAGTCCTAGCACTCGACTTATTAAGGACAGATTAAAACAAAATGTGAATGTTCAACTTAGTATTTTGTTACTAAGGTGCCACTTCAAGATTTCGTGCTGACAATAAAACAATATTATTTAATATTTTAATCTATTTTTCTTATTCGGAGTGATTAGCTGTATCGCCAAAATTGCTCAGCTGGCCAAATTTATCTAGAGTTTATTATAGCCGGTTATTTCTTAAGACGCATTTGATTAGGTAATTTGTGATTGCGAGATCGTGCTAATTAGCAATGCTTTTGCAGCAGCACCTAGCTACCGCAACAACTAGAAGCCAATCAAGGATTCATTTTTGTAAAATCTGACTGCGTATCGCACTTCCTATTGGTTGGCTCAACTTGAGGACCCTATAAAATGCGGACTGTGGTGGTTTTGGTCCTTGGATCGACACGAGGGCTCGGACGTCTGTTGTTGGCTGGTGGCAAGATACTGGCGAAGCTGAGGGTTCAATGATCGTCAGCTTCGTCTGGTCTTGCTGCATGCCTCAATAATAAGCAACATTTAAACGACCTAGCAGTACAGTTACCACGGTAAATTAACTTTGGCCCGATAATTAGCTCTTAAATTTTAATTCTTCTATTCAAAGCAATAAGATCATTTCCAGTTCATGGTTCATTTTTGCCTTTTGATTTCTCATAAACATATAGTTTGATATTGGCAAGTACCCGAAAATTCTTGACGCAAATAATGCGATGGCTTACTTTCTAACTTTCAATTTCGCCTTCCTATGCTCTTACTGTTTTTTTGTTGAGCATTTACGTTTGCATCAAAGACGACTGTGTTAGCTGCTCTGTGTGATGGAAAAGGAGACTTATGCACTTATATACTATGCTTTTTTTGAGTTTTTTAGGATTTTATTATTTTTGATAGACCTTTACAAAACTACAATTTGCTTACCATTGAGATGCACCACCTACGAAAAGTTAGATACGGTGAGTGTAAACAAGAAGTTTTTTTGAATCCAATGCCTTTGTATTAATGTTGCCATTAACAGTGCTTAGAGATCTATTTATTATTATTTATTCTATCCAGCCAAAGTCAATCGTGAATGTGGCCATGTAACAGGGCAGTGTTACTATCCAAACCCCCTAAACAACTGTGATGCCTTATTTCCAGTTAATCTAGTGCCTGATCGTCATAATTTGATTGTCAAGTTCATTCTTGCTGAGACCCTTTATAAGGTTAATCTGCGCTCTCAATATACCCAGAAATCCTATTTTCGCATCCCCAAGTCTAATCCTTCGAACCAAAGTTAAAATACCCCCAGAATAGTTGAACAAAAGTTGAATCATTCCGCACCCAACTTAATGGCCTGCAAAGTTGCCGTTTAACACCAGATATATTTTATTGGGCTGGTTGAAGTTGAGCATTCTACTCCCCACACAATCCACTCGAATTCATCAGCAGTTACGTGCTCCATCAGTTGTGCTTCGAGGTTTGCCAACTGAATGGTCTGGACCAGCCGAGAAGTTGGATGATGACGAGGGGACTGGTTTGGATTCTAGTTTACGTGGTGAGCAACATTACCAGGTTCAAATGCTCATTATATTTTGTAGCATTGTTAGCATAATTTATTTTTTTTTACCTTCATTCGTCTTTGCTGATCATTGCTTACCGCTGCCATTAGTCCATCCGTACCGAGACGCTGGTGATAGTTAGTCCAACACGCCCGCCATTGCCACCTATCTCAGAAGAAAATCAACTGTCACAGCCCAAGAAGACGCTCTTCATGTGATCTTTTGCTGTCCAGGAACTGAAAACATGTCTTCACTCTTGAACAAAGAAAACTCTGCATCCACTTTATTTTCTGGGACAATATTTGCTACAGCCAGCTATAATTAACTTACCAAGGAGAACTCTTGCATACACCCTATGCTGGTCGGTAACATTGTACCGGTTGGCTGTGTTTGCAAATGGTGCTTTGATGCAAGGCTTTTGGACCGTCGCCGTAATCAACAATCGGCCGAGTTTTTCGCTTCTACCGCGGTACTACCATTTCTGGTGTGTTCACAGCGGAGGCTATTTCATTGCCTTCAACTATTTCGTGGACAGTTCGTTGTTTCTTCCTTTCATAAAATAATCTTTTTGTTGAAAATTAGCATAGAAATTGAATAGGATGACAAGCCAGGACTAGTGAGTTTACCAAAGGAAGATACAACTTTTCGGGGAGTACAATCTGTATTTAACTTTTCAATCCTCATAATTACTATGTGCATATACTTCGGTAGTGAACTAATAATCAGGACGTGGATTTGTATGGAAAGGTTTATCAACATTTTTGAACCATGCAAGGACGGCCATTGTCATACTTCCCATGCGCTGGATGAATGCTCTTTACCTGGAATAATTCACTCCAATGATGTGGACTGGGCGCAAGCGCCTACAGTCGGGGCCGTCAAATTGTCTTTGTCTGTGAACCCCACGCACAGTACAACTATTTAGTTGGTGAGCCGCTGTGCGCTCAATCACCGCACAGGCTTTGCCTAGGTCTTCGTCATCTCGACTAGCGGTGTCTTGAGTGGATACTACTCTTTAATATTTCCTCATCAATATCACTATAACAAGCATTCGCTTCCTCTCTGATTTAAGTTTTCAAAATATGTTTTGATTGCTGCATCCAAAGTGGATGGAAAGGTTGCGAAAGCTGGTAACATCATTCACTTCGTGACAATTTCCATTATGTACTCTCGGCTTACTTGGTCATCTATTCTCAGGTTTCTGTAAGCATAATCTTTCAAACTTCTCTAGGCAATTTACCTTCCTTTAATTAAATGTTGATAGTCTCCTACACTTGGCCATAAGATTCTGGGACCAGCCAACAGATCCGTGAAGACTGTGAACGAGACGCCCAGGCGATCCAATGGGGGCGTTGGTATGGAAACCGGCAAACTCTGTTTTATTTGTCGAGTAAAATGCTTCCATGTTTCACAATTTTTATGTTTGTCACTTGAATGGAATTGCTCCTAGCAGAATCAAGCATCCCAGTCCTGTTTTATAGCTGTTGACTGGCATTAGTTACTATTTTTCTTAGAACGAGAACCCCTAGAGTCTACTTTAATGCTCGAGATTTGCTTCATTGCGACAAATAAAGCTAATTTGACAATTATTACAGTCCACTTATTTTAAAATTCCAAGTCTCGATAAGAATGTCAGATCGTCACATATGTGTGACGCTGGTAAGAAAAATGCCATAAATCGGGCATCCTATGTCTTTTTTGCACTTAAAAACACTGAATGAAACAAAATTTTTGTGTGCATCTGAGTGGGCGCGTTGTGTTGGAAAAGATTCTCATGCCAGTGACACAAGTGCCTTAGCCAATCAACTTTCTCACGATATCTTCAGGCCATTTTTCGTGATGTGTGTGTTCCAGCTTCTCTTTCGACTGTATTAATGCCTTCAGTAGCAGAGAGTGAATTATTTTGTGCGTGAATTCTCAAATAAAATGTAGCCCGCTTGTTGGTGCAGAGAGGGTAGCATCATCTCGGCAATTGTCTTCATAGAATGCATCATCAGGTTAAATAATTCATCTTGCCACCTCCAAAGGCCTACAGTACTTTATTTTCATGTCGATTATTCTTGAAAAGTCGTTAGTATTAGTAAGAAGGACTAGGTGACTGAGAGTTGCTGCAACATCACCTCTTGTAACCTTTCGAGACTTGTAGCTTGAACGCCGTCTTCAGGCTGAATAATGCCTTGCACCTTCTCTTGGAGTTGAACGGTTGCGTGTGAAGTAGAGGATTGGACGGGGAGGAGAAGAGTGGGATAGGGACTAAGACATCTCGTAGGGACTGTAGGGGTAGGCATTTGCCTCTTTGGAAAAGAATGAGGGATTCTGTTGTTAATGTCGTCTTCAACAAAATTTTGGAATATAAACTCATCGAAAATGCTCCTTACTCTTTCTCAAGCCTCCTCCTCCTCCCTTGGAGAAAGTGTAGACCTCCTGGTCGTCGATAGAAGTTTGGACGAATGTTTTGTTAGTGGCATATAGGAGCACTAGAATGCCAAAAAAGGTGAAGTACAAGACCAGTGAGCGGGAGCACAACATGTGGATACTCAAAGGTCAGTATTAAAAGCTGCTATGAATTGTGCTGTATGCCACAAGAATAATACTAACCGAGGAATATTTATGGCGTCCGAGAATTCTCTGAAGGCGCGGGTCGGAGACCCTGTGGACTGAAAACCAAAGTATTACTACATTTCTTGGATTAAAATTTAGGTCCTTAAAAAACTCCGGTTTAGTACCCCCTTAAGTCGAGTTATTCTCCATATTCTAGATGGTTCCACCCACCTTATGTGTGAGGAAATGTAAGAGAGGGATGGAGAACATGAAACCACGTTACTCTCCGGTGATACATTCGCATCTGCTTTCTGAATTCAGTTCTGTTTGTTCTCATGGACAATTTTTATTTAACAACATCCTAATTTTAACGTTCTTAGTCACTATTATTAAAGGGTTAATGTATTTGAGTAAAATGAAAATTAAAATAGCACAGTTAAAGTGTGAGCCTTCCATTTGGTGTCGTGATCAGCGCACAAAGAACTCCCAAGGCGCAGAATTGGGAGGTACCTATGGTGGTGGTTGTGGTGGGGTATGTGTGTGTGTCCACACAGGGTGTTCCAAAAGGTGGACAGGCTGCATAGGCTACACCTCCGTTGCGATCGATGGTGCGCGGAGGGCTACACTTGCTGCATGGTCGGTCAATGCTACTGAAATGCAGGTTTGACTTTCAAGTAGGTGTTGTTGATGTGACTGAATGTGGTGATAAGTATAGCGAAGGAAGAAAACATGCCCGGGCAAAACATGCATTTCATGACATGGCATGGCTTGGGGGCCAACTCATCTGCAGAAGGTACAACGGTGGAACATTCAAGTGGCTTGCTACAAAAATCGAGAGATAAACAAAAAACTAACGTGTTATGAACTTCTCCTCCCCTTTAAAGCTTCCCCCTTGGCGTTACAACGTAATCAGTACTGTAAGAAAAACTCACGGGCCATCCGAGCCAGTCATCGAAGTTTCATGCAACTGGGAAGATCATTGATCATAGCGTCATTAGCCCTCATTGACAATTCTATTCGATCAGAGGTTCCAATCCGCGCAAAAATTGCTAGGAGATGGGGGGAATGTACTGACCACCATGGTTTTCCATCCTACGACGTAGAATCATTGACCAGAAACACTTCAGTGGTGCTGTGTCTTGTCTACTTAAGTTCCCTCCAGCCAGTAAAGTGATGGAGGAGGTATTGCGTGTTTACATTGGTGAAATCTTCATGCAGGCGTGGTAGACAGCTCCATAACCAACTTTTTGGATGGTTTTCGAGTAGTGTTGCTTTAATTGTCAATTGCTAACGCCGAAGGTAGACGTCTTCCCAGCCCTTCTGTTAGGGCCATCACCACTTCGCCTTTTTGAAGCGTGTGCACTTCTTCCACCACTCTAAAGTATATCACTCGGCAGTAGAAACTAGGGCAGATGTTCTCGAGACTTTCCTGAAGGCAATCGAAGCCACAGTACCTGGGCAGAACATGTAGTGTGGATATACAGCCTACTAGATAGTCTACAGGATGCAGGTAATTGACGGCGCACAAAAGTGGTCCCTTTGCCAAAACCAAAGGTTAAGCAAACAACCATCGCATTACTGTAGGTGCTCCAAATTTACTGAAATAATAATTCAACTCACTGCTCATTTGTACGAAAATTTCCATGATAAAAGTAAGTGAACTCTATATGTTGATTTTTAAATTGTGTCTACCATCACAGTAACTCAATTAAACCTGAATCGGATATGATGATTGCAAACTCCGCATACAAGGCCTTATGTGAACCGCTGGCCCAGCATTTTAATATTTGTGAAGTGTAGCTAAAAAGATTTGCATAAACCTGTGCTTTAACCAGGTATAGGCGCAAGTGTCGTTTTTTTTTTTGGGTTTGGCTCCTCCAGGGTGCCACGCACGCACCTGTGCATGCACACAAATGCGTACGCACGAAACTCGCTCGCTGATTGGCTGCACGTTCGTTGCTCGCGTCCGGCGTGCACCGCACAGGGGCTCGACCCAGATTGAGGCCGTTGCGTCGATCAGATTTCCCCTCTCAGATTTGCAAACTGTTACCATGATGAGACGATCTTAATTAAAAAACAGCACCTTATTTGCCTCGGTCTTTTTCACCCAGGTCATTGTGTTATGGTGGCCCCTTGTACCCATTTCAAAAGTATCTTATTAACACAGAACTAAAAAGTGCTTCATAGTTTACTGTTCAATTACTGGTTAGTGTTATGCAAGGTCTACGCCAATGTGGTAAAATAAATTGGGGGACACAGGTACGTTGGAAGGGCATTCTTCAAACTAGCCTTAGCGATCTCAAGAACCTTCAGGAGAATTGAAATGGACTGCGCGATAAGAGGGAAGACTACTGCGATAATGTTTTACCAACAGTTTGAAGAATTGAAATTGGTCTTCATTAAGACGTTCGAATCCGGCTCTTGTATTCCTTCGCTATCTTAGTCTTCTCATCGCTGGAAGGGGATTCACAATAATACCATTCAAGCTAGTAACCTCTTAGCCCTGCAGCGGTTGCAGTACAATAAACGACAGAAACTTTTGCATTGGCTTAGCTCTACACTAAAATAGCATTGATGAATGGCGTCCGTTACGAACGACCAAAACTGGGGGAGTCCGCGAAAGAGTAGTTAGTGAAACTACGTTGGCTGCTGGTGAAAACCTCAATCCCAGGTTCTAAGCATTGAATAACACTGCAATAGGACGCTAATTGAAAGAGGCTGGAAATAATCTGAACGTGTGACCCAGTAGCCCAAAATGGTGGCAAATTCGAAGTGGGTAGCGAAATTATTGAATCCGGCTACAAGATGATTCTCCTTATGGTCCTGCTTTTGGCCCCACCAGTCTCTCAGTCCTCCTGTGTACTAATAACAAAGATGTTTTTAGACGTACCCTCTAATGCCCTAACTTATAATTCGGACACTAAAGCACAATGGACATATGTATGCATCTCCTTCGGAGGTGGTGATGTGTGTGGATAGCCTGTCCTGCTATCAAGGCCATGGGAAGAAGGGAAGGCAATGGAGACCCATTTGTATGGGAAACCCATAACTCCACTTGTAAATAAACGGGCCTGCAAAACTCGGAATTGTGCGACCACCTACTCCCACTTCCTTCACTCTGTTATTTTCATATGCGATGGAGTAGCTCACTTCTGCAAACACAGTGATTCTCTAGACGCTTGGGTATAAAATAAATAAAAAATGTTTTCGCGGACAAGTAAAGTTATGTGAAATGTTGCTTGGGCTTAATGCTTGAGGTGAATGCTATTTGTGTAGATTTGGCTGCTTTATGGAAACAGCTTTAACATGCCTCTCGGCGCGTTTTACGATTAGTAGCCTTAGAAATTCTCCTGCAGACGTTATAAAGCCAAGTGGTATGAAGATTGCCAGCAATGTACATTACCAACACCGTGAAGGACGAATTTCGGATGACCGCATAGACTTATTCGGCCAAATGCCCAATTCAGTCTTTAGTACACATCTGTACTTTATGGCCTGAATTAATTAACCTTTCTTGAGGCTAAATAAAAACACCTGCGATCCTGAAAATGGTGAAGCTTTAATTCTTGTGTTGTCCACGATTTTCCATTCCTTAAAAAATCCTTAAACTCTTTTAAATAATTTAAAATTCTTGATCTAACTTTCGCCAAAAAATTTTACTTGTATTTTGGTATCACTTAAAACAGCAAAAATTGCATCCGAGAGTAACGCGAACCAATTTAGAAAGGCGAGGTTTTTATTGGCTCGTCCGATGCATGCGTGCGTGGGGTTGCACCAAGTCCAGCCAATGGGGTAGAAATGCGCAGGCGCACATGCAATCGAAACACACGTGTCCCCATAACAGGGTGAACGTGGCACCCAGATTTTGACCATCCTCATGCATGGTTTAGTGCAGTGAATAATCCAAAGCCTCACTGCTAAACACACACATACACACTCAAGTTTCGGACTCCGTTGAACAATATCCAAGTGCCCTATTTCCAATGGAGGCGCAGTTTAAGATGATGATTACCACGAGGAAGTAATATCACCTGTCATAGACTTGAAGGAATCGGATGCATGTCTCGTTTTAAGCCCGAAATCCTCTAAAACGGCAAAATTTTTAGGTAGCTCAGCTTAAATCCTTAATAAATTGATAAATTTTCGAGACTTTGTGCTGGTGAAACCTAAGTCTTTTAAGTTGTATTTGCTGGATACTTCTTTTGCGAAGACCCTTTACACAATAAAACTTAAGAGGATGTTTTCAAGTAGCAAATTGTTTAATCCTCCCGGGGTCAAATACCACTTTATAAGAGCAATATTTCCATTCAGCGCTCTAAGATTTCCCTGAGGGCAAAAGGAGGCCCAACGCGCTGGACGAATAGATCTACTTCACGTAGATCAGAGTTTGGATCCTAGGGGTGGTCTCAAAGCCAGCTTGTCGAGCAAAGGTTCAATGGCAGAACATATAGGCGGCCACTTTACCAAAACTAAGAGTTAAACTAGCAGCCAACGTATTACACAGTTCCTCTCCTCTTTTGAGCGTTGTCCTCAGCCCTTTCCTTGCTTAACCTCCCATGGCAGCCACCAAAAAGGGAATGGGTGATGCTGAGAAATTATCCACGAGCCAATCGCAACTGTAATTCAATTTCCATGCAACTGTGAGGGCAATTGACCGAAACACCACCGACCCCTCTTTATAATTCTACTGGACCTAGAGCTTCTTTTCCATTGGAAACTGGGTTAGGGAATTTGGAATTGTGCTGTAGACCACGAGACTGTGGTGGTTGCCGGAGGTAGACAGCATTTTCAGCCTTTCCGACAGGGATCACCACCAGTCTTCTCATCCATGGCACACACTTCTTTCACCACGCTAAAGTTTATCATTCGGCAGTAGAGACCAGCACTGATGACCTCGAGGATGGGTTTGCTTTCCACCACCAATGTAGCACCTCAAAACCTCACTGAAAGAAGAGAGAAGATATGGTACTCTGACAGAACTGGTATCATGGATAAAGGAAAGAGATAGAAGTTACCGGAATGGCTCGGGTATCAGTAAACTCAACGAAGGTACAAATTTGGAACAAGAAAGTAATCCTCTTGACGATACCGATAGTTAAGTAAACATCCAATGCATTGCATCGGCTTGATTAACCTATGAGAACTTTTCATGGAATTTAAGTCAGTAATTAGGACAACAGTACATCGTCGATCTTGGGACGCATTCATCTGCTTAGGGGTATTTTTCCTAGATGAGGTAAAGTATTTCGGTAAATACAGTGCCCCAGATAACCGGAGAATTGTGTGGGCTACGGTTGAAAAAGTGTGAGTAAGTAAAGAAGGAGTTGAATTTTTTTCGGAGGAACTACCGCAGCGTCCCATGTCTTCCTTCAAGGTCGCAGACTTCGGCAAGTGGTCCAAGCACATTAGGACCATCTCTGATTCCTCAACTAAACCTTTATTCGGCCGCTATGCAGGACGACACAGCCCCAAATACCGAGTTTGACGAAGGCTACACCCCAGTGATTAAACTGGTCACATCCTGGAAAGAAAAGACGCTAGCTAGAAACTTAAAATTCATTTTCCTAGGCTTATAACCACAACCAAGAGGTGGACAATTGTCCAGTTTAGAAATAGTTTTGGTGAACACATAATGTGGGCCAACCTTCCCAGTACAGACACCAATCCACTCAGCATTTTGGAGAAGCTTTGCAACGAAAAAGGGTCATGAGTTGACCACAGCAGGGAAGTGTAAGATCTGAATAAGTGGTCAGTACAATGCTCAAATTTGAGTGAACTCTCAATTTCGCTATCGTGCATGCTTCTAAACAACTTCCATTCTTCACTGCAAACCCTACCAATTCTGAAAAGGAATCCATGCTACTTCTTCTTTGGCTTCGATGAACTTAAATTTGTTTAGTTCAATACACTATACCCATGAGAAGAAAAGAAAATAACGCTGGACTGGGAAGCGCTGCTACACCTTACCGTAGAAAAGAAAACGTGGGTAGCAAAAATACTTGCGTGCTCGGCATTGGCTTGGGTAAAAATTATTGCGGCCGACGTTCTTCATACCAACATATGCTATACACTCATAAAGACATTAAAGCCAGTCGTTTTCCTATCACCGAAGACAAGTGTCAGTGTTATCTCTACCGTATTACTTGAATTCGCGCCAACTAAGAACAAGAATATTTTCTTGTGTAAAGTTTTTAGTTGGGAAGAGCAAGCGGGGTGAAACATTGACTTGCGATAGGCACCGGTGGCTAAACCTATCTGTCAGCCACCCAGACACCTGTAAACCCTCTGCTGGAAGTGGTCAACTGCCTAGTCGATATGAGGCTTCGAGACGAGGTCGCAAAGCGCTCCAATTCACCATAGCTTTCGCCGATCACTCTGGCAAAAAGTGGAGGTTGTCGGACGTGCGGTGTATACAGAATGCCAAACCTAGTAATAAAAGGCGCCTTTACTCTATCTCTGTGTTGACATTAAATTAGAGACCTTAATAAGCGGAGATGCTCGAAAGAGGGGAATTATTTGAAGGGAGTTTGCCATATCTAGACGATGCCTCACAAACCACGCAATACAGCGGCCACATTTAATGCCTTGTCCAAACTGACCTTAATGGGATATCCCTAAAAAAATGTAGGGAAAAAAGTCCCCCTACAAGGGTCAATTCGCCCCTGAACCTGAGGAAATGCTGGTCTCTACAAGGCTGAGTCTACTTTTTTGGACCTACCGCATAGTCAGCCTAGATGGCGGCTACAAGTGACAGCACAATGATTGCGAGGGCTTGCTGACACTAGCGAACTGGGCAAAATCCTTTAACTTCGCAGGTTTCGCAGACTACTCACAAAGTAGCTTTGCTAAAGGTTTTGCTGAAATCTCAGGCCCACCATATGAATGAGTGGAAGAAGGAGCGCGATGGGTTGCTCCAAGAGTTGAAGCGAATAATATGCCAAGTAGCAATTCAAGCTTTACCTACATTCAAATCGGGTACCTCCTGGTAGGACGATTACGTGTAGTGTGCTCTAATGAAAGAACGGCGAAGGTCGGGAGCACGTAATGGCTTACGTGGGAAGAGAATTTCATAAGCATATGAGATGAATAAGGGGCAATACAAAGCAAAATCTTTGCTATAATCACAAAGGTTAGATGTTGCAGACATCGCCAGATAGGGAGAAGGGTCATTGTGGGAAATAGTTACCGGACATTGGCTGTTCTAAACAAGAACAATTCGGAAGATAGGCATTTCGATTGTACGCGCCTTGTAATTCAGTTGCCTTATCCCACAGACAAGACGCCACAGAGACCAGAGACGTTTCCGCAATTATCATTTATGGGTGGGGCTACAAAATGCTACTTTGACTCTGGTGTGGGAGAGGCTTCTTACGTCTGCCTACAAATCAACAGCAGAAGTGATCAAAACAATGCGCAGAGGACGAGGTATTGAGGTGCCAAGTTTGGGTTAGAAACGGTAAGCACTTAGTGGTTCCAGTGACATCTGTACAAACAAATTTTTAAAATTTGCATGACCAATTGGACAATGTGAGTAAAAGAGTAATAAACATCTTGAGCCAGAGGATTCGGTGACCTTCAGTTATCCAAAGTGAATGTGACCTCTCCGCCTCACAACGACCGCACCGCTTTATTCAATGTGTACAGGTCTATTAGGAGGATAGTAGATAGCACAACAAATTCTTCACAATTCACCGTAGTGAATTAGGTCCTTTTAAACGCTCAAAAACATCCAATCTTCTCCTACTAGGGGTAGTGAAGGGAAAGAAAAAAGTTTAACGCTACCGAAATATGGAGAAATTTGACCTAAGATAAGCACCAAGAATTATCCTGAAATGACGAGAGGTCTATGAGATGTACACTCATTTGAGCACACCTTCGCAAGATGCGAAGAGATCACACTGCTTTAGACAAAGACAACCTCAGATTTTTCCACGGCTTAGCCTTTTTTCAATCTTGCATTGAAAATTAAAAGGATGATTTCCTACGTTTAGTCATTTCGTCCTGGGTATATGAAGCTGGAGGCGGAAGGGGGAGAAAAGCGAAACCACTACACAACAAGGGCACTAGTGAACATAACTGTGATTAAGCAGTATTTAGCGAGTTGTGTAAGCCAAAAAATGTAGACAAACGGTGTAATAATTTTGGTGTTTAAATTCCCTTTGCAGGTGAGAGTTGAGAGGACAATTTTGACGTGATCGCGGACGCACGTGCTTCCTCTCAGGAGTCGAGAACGCTCTCGTTGTAGGTATACACCAACCGCTCCTGTCTCGTAACATTCAGCCTTCTAATAGCAGGGTGAGAACGAAGGAAGAGGAGGAACGAGAAGATCCTTCTGCACTGGTGATATCGCTGGCGAACTTTCTCCACTTCAAAGACGGTATGAACTTTGAAGACTGGATGAAAACCGCTAGGTTTTACTGTAATACTTTGTTTGTTCGAACTACCGGTTTGGGTCACTTGGGTGGCCATATTGTACTGAGTCGGTTGGTCGGCCTTGGGGCCGTGCCAACAGCCCCCAAGCCCTCTGTTTCCAGAATACATGTATTCTACCCCCAGTACTTTGCCTTCTTTTACCTTAAGGGGAGTCTCGGAACGCTACATTACATTTACTTATATCCCCAGCGGCGGAGAGTGCCATTGACCCTCCGCGCTCTTCCACAAGAGCCATTCCAGGCAGCGATAGACGCAGGAGTCACTGCTGGCTCCGTCATCCACCATTGCTGCGAGATTCTCTCTCATCTGGCCATCAATCTGCAAAAACAATCGCCGGCCAGAGAGTTCTTTCACCGAGACCAGAAGGCAGGCAAAACGATGAAGAGTACGCTAGGAACCTACAACACCTAGTGGAACGAGCTTTCAGAGCGTTCCCGACTCCTGGGAGGAAGCACGTGCGTCCGCGACCATGTTAAAATTGTCCTCTTGCCTTTCACCTACAAAGCGCATTTAAATACCACAATTATTGCAAATAACAAACCATGATTTGACCGGAATTGTGAAAGTCTACCATAAAAGTGAAGTAGTGACAAGGTTGCTTAATACTAAGAGTAATAATCGGGTTTAAAAGTTGAATTGTATCTAAAAGCAAAATTCAGAAATTCTAATCAACTGTCGCTAAAAAACTTAGGATTACACTTCTTCAATTAAAGGGGAACAAAACTGAAAGCTTTTATAAATTTTTAAGTTCGAAGTGCCTTTCAGGGTGTGCTCTGCTAGGGCCAAAAACAAAATTTTCGTTTATGATTAGGCGATAAAAATCTTTTATTTACTCACATATGGTTTGCTTAGCAATGCACTTAAGCGACCACAATGTTCAAGATTCAAACTGTTTTAATAGCCTGATCTCCAAATATTCTGATGTGGCGGACCCTACGGCTCTTTAAGGAAAACCAATCAAGTTCCAAGCTGCTTGCTTGAGAATGGCTACCTCGCAAAAGAACGAGTCTCCCCAAGAAACTGTGTTTGGAGGTGCTGAGGGACCGGATGCAATGTATGTCAAACTTGTCTCCTCAGATGATCATGAATTTTATGTCAAGCGCGAATATGCTTTGACTAGCGGCATAATAAAGGCAATGCTCTCTGGCCCCGGTATGTTTGCATTTTCAGTCATTATAGTTGCTTTTTATTTATGCGCCGTTTGGTTCATAGTTAAACTACAAAATTAGTACATAACGAAACATTAGTCGGGTCGTTGGATTCATGCTGTTGATAAACGTGGTTTCGTCAGTCATCCAGGTTTTTGTAGGTCTTGCTGCATCCGATTTTGTCAAGTGCTCGCCGGCTACCTTAATTTGTTAGTTTAAAGACGTTATCGCTCTTTTATTGCTTCAAAGTTATTCAACACAATATTATTAACTCTAGTTTTGTGGACGTTGCAGCTCTATTACCTTGGAAATTAAATCTCGCAGTTTTGTAAAGGAACTCGAATCCCTTAAGTATATGCTTTGCGGTGTCTCATCAACATTCTGCTGAAATTTATTTCCCACGCACTGCTTTCATTGGCAAGTATCCTAAGGTGCCTGTCCACCAACTAGCTTTCTTTGGACCTTTTTATATGTTCCGTTAAATAACAATGGGATCTTTAAACGAATAGGCTCCCAAGCCTTCACATCTCTTAAAATGCTGATGTTCTCATTAGGGGCTCAAGGTCTACACTTTCCTTTAGCTGGATTGGTGGATTGAAAGACGTTAATAACATTATTGGCCTTGAATGTTTCTTAGATGAAGTATAGTGAATCACGTTTTGTCGCTTTGTCGTATTTGCCTAATCATGTCGATGAAATTGTCTAAGCGTGGATGAGCGCTCTTATTTGTAGAAAATTGAGCGATATTTTTCATCATGTCGTGTCTTTTTAATGTTTAAAAGCCAGCTGTTTACACTTCGTCCGTTTTTGATTTTGCCACTGGTAGCTTGTGCATTTACATCTAACAATTTTTGTTTATGGTTATAAACGAAGTGTAGAAATGCAACTCAATGTAATGGTTCTCTTACTGGACCACCGTCGTGTCGATACTAACTATGACATTGCTGTTTGTGCTCTTCATTTGTTTGCAGTGGGATACTGACACGAAACAATGAATGAGGGAGGATCTTTGTGTCTACTGGGTGATTATTACAAAGTCCAATTCGGACTAATCATGAGCTCGGGGTGTATAGCTCCTGTTTAAAAATTACATGCGGAAATATACTTCTTCATAAACAAAAGTCAACTTCGCAAACTATTGTAAATAACCATGCTGGTTTTTTGCCATTGCTTCTGCTAATTGTTAACTTTTTTGAGCAAATGTATGCGGTCATTTTAATGAATTATCCACGATGAATTTAACGAACCACCAGTTCTGTGTGGGTATGAATTTGTCATAAAATACTAATTGGTCTAAACTAATTTCCGTAAGTGAAAAATCCCGTCCACGTATTGAATGGTGCCCAATGTGGACCTGCGAATGTCCATATTCTGCTCGCGTAGTCATTGTTTAGTACTGATTGGATATCGAGGCAAAAGTTGCTTTGATTGTATCATACATGGAAAGACAAACCGAAATACACCAAAGCTAGCACATTTGTTGCGTGCCTAGGAGAAGGACATTATTAAGAGTATGTGAGGGGCAAAGTCACTGGCCTTGAATGTTTGCGGAGGCAGAATTTGGCTAGTCGGCCGGGCTGCCGCTCGAATTCCACCACATGGGCATCTTTATGAATTGTTTTATTGTGCAGAGCTACGAAGACTACTCGCTAGTTGGATAGAATAGTTTTTGAAGAATCTGCTCGGTTTATGTGGGCTTTACGAGTCCAGAACTGTGTGGGGAGGTTTAGATGCTGTTTCCATAAGTACGGTGTGTGTTGGCTCGCGTCAGCGCCGTCGCAGTTGGGTCGCTGGGGGCAGCTGTGCTGAGTGTCTGAGAGGGGGGTCCTGATAAAATGGGCTAATGACTCAGAAGCTGATAGCCTCAGGAAAGTTTAGGTCACGGGGACTGTCACGTATGTTTGCCAGAACCAAGCTTTTAGTAAGGTACTACAAGGCTAAGCTGTATAACATTGCACGAAAGACCGTCGATTCGCCCTTTTAAGTTTGCGCCTGATAAATAAATGCGCTGGGCATTTGATATTGGCGCCTTCGGTATCGTTTCAGTGCTCAATCAAGTCGGAGTTAGATAAGTCAATGGGGCTAACTAGTCGGCCATCGCGACTAGCTGATTGATTTGCCAAGCATGACTTAGATGGTTTTGTATCTGGGAGCATGGATCTAACGTTTTGCTTGAAAATGTAGGTCAGTTCCAGGAGAACGAGACGAACGTTGTGCACTTCCGCGAGATACCCTCACATGTCTTGCAGAAGGTGTGCAGTTACTTCGCCTACAAGGTGCGCTACAGCAATTCCTCCTCAGAGATACCCGAGTTCCCCATTGCTCCGGAGATCAGCCTTGAGCTTCTAATGGCTGCCAACTTCCTCGACTGTTAGTGACTCCCTTCCGCTCTCTTCTCTTCACGTGTTTTGCTCCAATATACGTGTTCCTTATGCTGTTGCTGATAAACATTCTAGACTTCAAATTGTGATATTGATAGCCACCCACCTCTTTCGATAGTACGATCAAGTAGACATTCTAGTGCCATTTTAGACCTATGCAAAACGTTGTCGCTGCCTTGATATAAACATTAATTTAGTCATGCCAGTATTTAGGGTAGTGGTCATGAGTAAACGCGTGCGTTCGCTAAGCGTCGAAGCCGGATGCGATTGACTTCCACGAGGTTTCATGATCTCATAACAACGCGATTTTGTGTGAGTGCTTGGATCATGTTGGTCTGTGGGCAAGTTGGGTGTAGATGGGGCTCAGGGTATCGCTTTCGCGCAGTTGACTCCGCTACCGTAGTACAAAGCCATGTTGAGGTGTCGTCGAAATGCAAAATATTGAAGCAGACTCCATGTGTTTGCCTGGTGCACTGGGGCATTTTCATTCGGGATCTTTCCCGTGGCGTCAACCTTACGAGATGGCTGGTCCCAGAGACTTGGTTGGATAAGTAAAGCATTTAGTGTGCATGCATGCGAAGCTGAAGGCTTTTGCAGCACTGATGAATAACTCAGATTTATGCATCGGCTTTCACGTAAACGGACAGTCGCGAACCGGACACTTGATTGTGTTCTAAAGCTAGAGTATGTAGCAAATAACTTAGGTTAGCAGCAGTAGGGAAGCTGTTGCTGGGCTACAGTGACCGACCAGAGGAAAGAGTTCAAGGCTTTCGGACAAAGAAGCTTTTTGGAGTGCGAGTTGCTGCACACTGTGTGGCGGTGGCAGTGCTGCAATTCAAATGAATTTTTAAGACTGGATGCTTGATAATGAAGGAGGGCAAAGCACCTTAAAAGAAGGAAGAGACCAAAAGAGCAATTGCACAAAGTAATATGAATGGCAATGAATAGACCAGTTTCAAGAACCGGACATTTAAATTTTGGCTACGCTAGAGAGTTATTACTCCATAAAACCAAATAGGGCGCTATTTCCTTGTTGCTGAAGTAATTTGGTTAAGATAATTTGAGGTGCCAGGTGACACAAAGTGCATTTTTTCGCAAACATAATTACAGAACCTAAAATTGTTCACAACTTATACTTGACAAATATTTCTTGATGAGGTATCGATGATAGAAATTTTAAAACAACATGCAGCGATGTGGTTATTTTGAATCGTTTGTTCACAATGCTGGTGCTGCTTCGGATGTAGCGTGTGCTTAGCAGCGTAATGGATAAAGCTCCTCAACCTGAAGTCTCTGCAAATAGGGACGGGTAATTTGTCTAACTTACTTTTTCCGACTTGATTTAATTGTAGATTCCACAAGACATCCGTTGATGAGACACTAAACGCGGTCGCTGTTTCTGATGATGTAAATCACTTCTTTCGTTCTTGTACATGGCCTCTACGCGTTCCTCTTCGCACTTGTAAAGGGAATCGTCTCTTTAAGCTTTTGAATCACCAATACCGAGAAGGCGTGTTGCTTTCCGACGATGGTCACCATCGGTCTCTCGACTCGCCTCGATCTCTTCTCTCACGAGCCACCCAATTGGCCCTCCGACATCTCGACTTAGGCTCTTCTGCACCCGATAACTTATCGAAAGTGCTGAATAAGCGGGCAACAGTAGCAGCTTCAGCAAGGCCGTACACCACCCTGTCCGAGAGTTATCGGTTAACTAGTCCCCCACCCTCGGAACTTTCTAGCGGTTCATCAGATGAGGTATTATTTATTTTCTGAACTTTGTGCATTCACAAATGAATACCCTGTTAATCCATACGTGTGTAATCTAAAGCGTCCCGCAACGGTTCCGAGGAATGGAATCCTTTCCACCAGATCTTCACATCGCAATGGGCATAGAGCAGCTTCCTTCACATTTCTTGCCGAGGACGCCTCATTGAGGAAGCTGGATGACGCAGAGATTTCTACGGAAAGCGGCTACGTCGCCTCCTCCACTACTCCCGTTGCAAGTAGCTCCGGTTCCTCCTCCTTTAAGCGCAAATCCACCGCTACTCGCTACCACCAGGTACGAATAATTGATAATCGACTTAAAAAGCCTGCTGATGAGGCGGCTCTTCATGCGCGTCACCGTGTCTGTCCTTCGGACCGGTTCTCGCGATCCTGCGCCTCGAACGACGAGGAGGATGGTGACGAAGAAGAGCCAGATCAAGAGGAGGAACGGCTGCCAGCCTCTACCTTGGCATCCACCACCAAAGACACCATGGGTGTGGCGGCTCCCACCTCATCGATTCTGGTAATCAATCCTTCTGCGGGAGGTAATAACGGTGCCCAAAAACATGTCATCCTTCTCACCGGCTCATCGGAGCCCTCCCCCTCCCTGCCCAGCTCTGAAGTGAATGAGCTGCGTGATGTTGAAACCTTTTCAATCCCTCCCGCACTTGTTTCGCTTAACGGGGGTGGGATACATTTGCCTCCAGATAAGCGACGTCACTCCAGCTTTGTTCCCACCTCAATTAATGCAATGATGCAGAACAAACGCGGTGGTTGTGGGAATGGAGCTCTGAAGCGATGCAACACCACCTCTTCAGTTTATAGCGGCAATGGTAATGGGGAGCAGACGCCACCTACACCAGCAAAGTCAACACTAAAGGCTGCCTCTGTTCGGCGCCACCAGGAGTACGAAAAGCGGCGACAGAGAGCTTCTCTGCCCTTCTCGCCCCACCCTCGAGCTTCCAATAGCTCGCCCGGTGTCTCTAGGCATATTATCTCTTCCGATGAAGTGGAAACGGATAATGGTGGTGGCGGGGGCGTTGGCGGAAATTTGAGTCGATTTTCCACTCCTATGGAGCCCATCTGCGTGGTCAACCTTGCCACGCCTGTGAGGTGGGCTTTTATTCATGCTAAGATAGCAATTCAGCCATACCCCATTTGTTGTTGAGACTTCAAACTCATGCTTTCCAACCATCCATGGAACCCAACGCAATTTTGTTTTTTTGCAGCTAATGTTGCGTATTAGTTGGGACCTCCTTTCTTGAGGCCCAGCAAGATCGGATTTTTGATTTTTATCTTTTTTAGCCACATATGATCTTGATTTGATGGCTTGAAAGCATCCCTCAAACAAACTCAGTCTTAAACTATAGCTTAAGGCCGTCAACAGCACACCCCACTCTCAGTTACTGGGACGGTGTGCTGTTCAGTGTGATATAGATATAGCATCGCGGTCGGATTTTGATTTCCCTTTTGCATTAGTGTAGTCGTAAGGCGTCATTTATTCCTATTTGTACTGACGAAAAGACTTTTGTCTCGATATTTTATCATAAATGGGCCGTTTGCTGGCATAAATATGCCTTTCTGTTGTAATCCATTATCACTTTATCACCCTCTGAGGGTTATTATCGGTGATCTTGGACAAATCTGGGGTTCTGACTTATTTGTTCATGCATTTTGTGCTTGCCTAGATGTGTTAGTTATTATTTCCTGAGTTCAGAATGTGTGGTTGCAATTTGCAAATGATTGGCGCAGAAAAAATTAGTCTTGGCAGGTGACGTTACTCTAGTGCATGGGCCATGTGGCAGATCCTATGCAGGACCGAGAAAAGGCGTAAGGGTCTGAAAAATAACGGAAAGCTTAACCTCACCTCACATGATTTCGCATGTTTTGACTTGATTAGCGCTAATGAAACAAACGAGGCAAAAATGCAGGATGTTTGGGTGTATGGGTTGAGCTACAGAGGGGCTTACCTTTCTGTCGTTGTGTTATGAGGGCGAAATATACCAGTTCATCGCAGTTTTTCGTTATGAAACGCATTCTTTTCAACAGTTGTTTCACAAGCTTTTGATACATTTGCTGGTAGATAGTCGAACTGAGAGGTAGCTAACATTTGTTTGGTTTTTTTGCTACAATTTCGTTACACCTGATTGGTTGCATCGGATGGTTGCTCCACTATGTTCAGTCGGAGAAATTGTAAGGAAGGTCGCTTGACATTAAGCCATCACAAATCATGCTTCTCAAACTACAAAGATATAGACCTTCAAACTCCCAGTTTGTGATAAATAGCTACTATGACCCGTCCTTCTGGGTTATCTTAATGCCATCGAACTGTTGAAATAGTGACCGTACCGTGGCATTTTTACCATCTCTATTGCTGCCTGTGTCATGTATAGGATTCTTACTGGTATTGTAATTTGGTTGATAGAAGCCCATAACACCTTACGACTCTCACTTTTCTGTTTTTTATCCATTCTTTTCACCTCCCCAAAAGCCAAAATCTCTCATTTGATGCCTCGGAGCAACAGTTGCGACAGCGCGTGAACCTCCTCGTGGAGGGTGTTCGCTTCGTTGTCGACGTTGAAACCCTACGGGCTCACCCCGACACCATGTTGGGTCGCATGTTCCAATCAGGTTTCATAGAGAGCGCTGCCGCCGGCTCCTACGACGGCTTAGTCGGCTATGGCAACGTCCACGTAACTAGCGGCACTACAACTTGCGAGGATGACGACGATGAGGACGATGCTGACGATGATGACGCGGAAGAGGAGGACGAAGAAGCGGAAGTAAGTGGAACCAGTTCTGTGTGCAGTGGTGGTCGCACGATGGACGTGGAACATTGGATGGCCTCGGCATCGACGTCAACATCCCGTGGCGTGGGTGGTGGAGCTGCCTCTGGCGCCACTCACTCCGCTCCCGCCTCCTATCGATCACATCGCGGTAGTCTTTGTGGTGGTGGAAGTGGAGGCCTGAGGCGATCGCGTCAGGGCCGACGGAGAACACGGCGACGTCAACGACAGCCCTCCGTGCAGTCTCACGCCACCAACACCTCGACAGATGTGTGTTTGAGTGGGGCGGGTGTAGCGGCCAATGTCTTTCGAGTCATCCTTGACTACTATCTTTTGGGCAAAATGACCTGTCCGCCAGACGTCTCTGTACGGCAGCTCAAGCAGGCCTGCGAGTACTTTCTCATCCCCTTCAACCATGAAACTATCTCCTGCTCCAACTTACGTAAGTTAGCTATTAATTGGCAGAATCACGCAATTTGATATCTTAAAGTCTGCTACCAATGTAACACATATTTGAGCGTTACCTTTCTAGTCCGTGGTAACTGATTGCACTAAATTGCAAGTCACTAATATATTGAGTTTAAAGCAATAAAATTGATGTAGGATATTCTTGTTTCTTCAGAAACGGTGTCATTCGAACCAGTAATACGCGTGGTGGTCGGTCCTCTTCTGAGATTCCGAAAGCAAACTTGTTTTGTTTACCCAATTCAGCAAAATCTCATAACGAAACCACTTACTAAGGTGATGCAAATCTCTGGTCTTGTTTTTTCGTTTGTGTTGGTACAGAATCGCTGCGCTAAGGCATTTATATCGCTCATGAGGGACGATATCGAAATCACTGCCTGAAGTAACAGCTCTGTTTTTCACATTCAACTGCAAAGCGAGTATTCTTTGTCGTTGAATTTACATTCTGCAGAAAATAGAAAAAGAGTGGAACTAAATGAATTGGATTGGTGGTTATCCATTGATCTCATGTTTTCATGCACAAACACGCCTCTTGTCACAAAATTAAGCGGAAAGGTACATCTCACATGACACTGCACACTAACATTAATCGGGTGACACAAAAGTACATACAATTCGACTATCTCGCCTTGCTTCCGAGTCATGTTGCACGGATTTGAGTCTGGTTTTAGCGCTACAGAGTTCCAGGTAAGCTGGACGGTATGGTTTGGGCCAATAGCTGTGCACTTGTGCAAGAAGTTATATTTCCCTCCACTAGGGGCTTTACCGTGCCGTAAAGCATATTGCATAAGAAGCACTTTTCTATCTTAATTTTCTCAGTTTTGCTTGCATGCGTGTTTGTCTCCAAATCTCACTCAATGGGTAGGGATTGCCATTTGAAGTCACTGCTTCTGTGTCACTAGAGTAAACTAGCCCTTTTCACATGCTTATACGACGTGCATTCAAAGCCCTCGATGCTTTCTTGGGAATCTACCGATCACATATTTGTGTTGTGTGAGCTATTCAATGCTCACTTGATTTCCCACGACTTGTTTCATGACGTGCTGATTTTACTGGCCTCCGTCTTGCGAAATTTAGCCCCAACTGTAGCGTTATCCCATCTTTCAATCAGCCTACACCATGTCGTAATTCTTCGTCAGGAGGAGTATTTTTTTCCCCTGTGTGTGTACGTGGGGCTGTCTCAGCGAAAACTACAGTCACTCTCGGCCCCAAAACTTTAGCACGTGCCTTATGTCAAGTCGATTTCATCTTCGGAATTGTCTTAAATCACTAAAAGATTTGTCATTTGTGTGCATAGGTAACGTATTCCATTGAGATGCACCAAATTAGATGCTACTCTGCGCTCGATCTCACGAGCATGTGCGCGTTTGGTCTCATCATGACTGCCGATCATTTTCGCCGATCATTTTTCGCTTGTTTATTCACATAATCTCGACACATGATCAATGTACTTGTTTTTTGTTTTCCCCTTATTCTGGGACAGGGTTTATATCTGTGATACTTTTATTAATATCACCATGGTTCATAAACCTGTCAACTCGCCTTTGTATTCACAAGCTATGCCCATGTGGAAATGACAACGGACTATTTGACACCGATTTTGTCCTTTACTACAGAACTAGGGTCCTCCCTGCTCTGGGTTACCCGTGGATGATCTAAGAAGTACGTAAATGGTCGTGCAAGTAAGACGATCGCTAGTTCTAAGGCAGTTTCAGGAAGGCTGAATACATGCTAAATCTGCCTACGCTTTAGTAAAAAGTCATCCTAGAATCACTGGAGTGTAAAATGTTTCAACTGCTCTTGTCACTTGTTTCTTACGTGCTTGATCCGTTGACAAGTAATTTTCATTTTCAAGGAGGTCTAGGCTTGGCATTGTCAGTTCTAGAAATAGGGTTTATAGTGCTGAAATTCCCATAATTACCCAACTTTGACTGACTTGAATGTCTGCCACCTATTGTTTTGCTTGTTTTTTTTTTTTAATTTGAATCGACAATGGGTGGCGTAATAGGCTTCCCAACTCTGTAATGTTAAATTTGATGGCAGGAGAGGGTTCTCGGAAGGTCAATATATTTCCTCTACATTTTAATCCGTCTGTTTTTACCCCATTCAGGGGAGAGACATCTTTAAACAATACGACCTCCCTGACCTCCTCATAATTCGATTATAATGCAATCAGGAATGAGGTAGGGAGTAAGAGCTCATCAATTTAATTATCATCAGTGTATCTTAAAAATTCGGTGTATCTTTCTCCAGTCCTGCATAGCGAGAATCAAGAAATTTACTTGATTTCAACCATGACCAAAAGGGAAGAGTCTCTGAAAGACTCTGGCTTTGTCTATATTCTAACCAATGATTGACCTGAATGCGCTAGCGTGTGTAAAATAGGTCCTTAGAAGAATGGCGTCATTTACTTCCAAACCGTTGCCACTTAGTGGTAAAGGTTGCCCCAGTTTTTGCTTATTTTCCAAAACTAAGCTGCATTTGTAAATAGTTTTGCGATAAAGTTCTCGGTTTTTGGAAGGGTTGGTCCGAAGCTTTGATAAACGGCGCAATAAAGCGTTCAACTTTATTTTGGTCTGCATCAATTCACTCGCTGCTTTCATTTTTTGTTTGAGTTTAGGAATGTTTTTCTCTCTTATTATTGCATTTCTGAACAAATAGCGGTTCATTATTTGGACCATGTAGGCGGCAGGAATATTAAACACCATTAGCTTTATTGCTGTCGATGCGTCCCCTCTCTTACGTTGGATGCCGAGGACTGGAGGTCACGATTATCCTCTCACCATCCACACTTCCACCATGATCTGAGAATTAACTTGTAGGTTTTCAAGACTTAATTAGTCCCTTTCATTCAGTATCTGATAGGAATCAGTCAATGGCATTTAAAGCCCCTAATGTAACCATATTATCTGAGAGGCCTGATTTAATCGTCCGGTGATATAGCAGACATGTAAACTATTTGGCTCGGATGTGTGGCTTCACAATCTAGGTATTTCTCAGATCACTGGTACATCGTTGATGTGCGTTCTAATCTCCAGTATTAGCTTCATTATCAACCTACAGAGGAGTTGACAGACAAGCAGCACAAATGACACCAGTGGAACTTGATTCTATCTTCGTAGAAACTGGATCATGGGAGATTTGGAAGACTTTTGCAATAACATACATGACTAAACTGTGGCATTTCCAGTTGTGGTCATTTACAATCCCTGACCCAAATATTGGCACCAAAACGCAAGAATATATGCCTTCACTATTCATGCGGAAAGGAGGGCGTAACGTAGTAGGCTGAATCACCGGTACTCAAAGTGGATAAAGACGGGCGTTGCGACCTGCATATTGTTATAAGCTTTGCCTTGAACACTCCCACTGCCTCTAAGCATCGGATGATAGGGAGCAGCTCAACTTCTCACTTGGGCTACTCCCTGCATTCTGCAACATGAATCGTCACTCCCTTCGAATACAGATCTTGCTCTACGATTCCCCATGGCATTCTCCTTATCCTGAACATTTCCGCCCGTTGCTAAGTTGACTCACCCACTTTGAATCACTAATGAGCGATAAACCATGTTGGGTACAGCCCACTGCGTTGCCACCCTTTTGGCGTCCTCCTCACTGGCATTTATGGAATGCGGGGTGTTGGATGAACTGTAAGGCTGTAAATGCGGTAGATCCATGCACCGGATCCTCCATCATGCACGTATGTCCTTTCTCTCAGTTGAACCAGTAGCCTGTAAGTTTCTCCATTCCGTCGCGCATCCGCATAGACAGAGTTCTCTCACAGGTGTTCAATGATTCGCAAGTCGACATCCGGTACCCTACCTATGAGTCATTGGACCTCGGGCAGAGGTTAAACAACGTCCAGAACCCTAATAATGAGTCGTGTGGCCTTGGGTGGACGTTAGTCGATACCCAGGATCACGATAATTATTTAATTTCTAAAGTAGTCGTTAATAGACGTCCAGGACCCGAATAATGAGCTATTCGACCTCTACGTAGCCGTTAATCGATATCCAGAGTTCCAACAATTGGTCAATTGACTTCAGCGAGGGGATCCGCACATTCCATTATAGTAGATATCAACCTCTCACAAATCAATGAGGTTCACAACTCGAACGTTGCAATTTTTTTCTTCCCACTTTTCAGGCGAATTTCTGCACGAAGTCTCTAACGACGGCGCGTACAGGATATTTGAGCAGTTTTTGGACGAGCAAATTGTGCCCCAATTTATGAAGTGTGCACACATGGGCGAACGCGAGTGTCACATTGTCATTTTAACGGATGACGAACAAGTCCATTGGGACGACGAATATCCTCCTCAGATGCCCGAGGCTGAACTTACCTCTCACAGTAAGCCAATCAGCTATCTACCCTGCCTTCTATCTGATTCTGTTCCCTTTTCCTTCCTTTAGTTCCATTTTCCGTGTCTTGCAGTAGTATCATTTCATGCTTTATACCCACTTCTCTTTTTCATTGCTAAACAATAGCGTATGTCGTTTTGGCCCCCTTTACATTCTATGTAAGGTGGTGGTGGTTTACTATCCTCTTTTCTGTGATCTTTTTCGCTTCTCTTCTTGTAAGGATTGGTTCTGGACGCTCTTTTTATGCATATTGATTAAGGTCCACCAGTTAACTTCCTTGTTCTCCTTCGTCTTGCGTTGCTTCGTCCATTACCTTCGTTCTGCAATGTTAGAGCGATATCAGAATCGCCAGATTTTGCTCTTGAGGGTCAAATTTGCGGGGGGTGGGAGAGCAACTTTGGTTGTGAAAGAAGTTGCTTTTAAGCGCACCTGATCACCTTGGGGACTTGTGCAGCAGGGGTTTGACTAAAAGGGAGGTAGATTTCCCAGTGGGTGTACTTTTAGCGTGTTTTCGCCTTGGTCGTGCTTCATCTTTTAGTCTTCCGTGATGTCTTGCCGGCAATTTAAGATTTGTTAATTGATTGAACTAGAGGTGAGTCTCTTGATTTGCGCTCCTCGAGTTCGGTTTACATAGCCACTTCCCTCCATTGTGCGGGAGGCGCTGAAAGTTTGGGAAAACTGTCATGAGGTCTAACTGCATATATAATCTCTGCGTTCTCAGTGAAGACGGCAAGTTAATGTCTGGGATTCTGTCTGCTGCTGGATCAAACTCGAATGTTGGGTGATGGCAACTAGGGGATGCATTGGACACCAAAGTGAAATTTAAAACGTTCTTTTATGCGCAACCACTAAACTATTGATGTTAAAGTGCATTTTGAAGAAGTAGTTTTTTCAGCCCACTTTCGTGTTCTGCTTTATCGTGCAGAATAAGTAGATCTGAAGCGTGAGTGTTGTTGGACCTTTAGGAGCTGAAAAGGTGTCTGAGGTCTCTTACTCATTCACTCACCCACTTTTATATACAGACACTGACAAACATGCGTAAAGCAAGGATAAATGATGTAGTGGTGAGTAACCTAATTGTGAAGCGATCAGCGTATGGATAGCTAGGAGGCAACTCATAATACGTTGATTCACCAACAGCATCATTGGAATACAAAGCGCAAGCGATTTGGTGACACAAGTCGGTTATTCTGATCTGTCGTCAGCTGGTCAGTCGGCAGTTTGTCATGCACAGGGCATTTCGGTAAGAGGTAAGGCAGGCAAGATGGTTTGAGATGCGATGAAACGAGGGGAGTGAAGAGCAACTGACTGATTTTGCATGACAAGGTTATTTGTGAATGTAAGTATGCTGGCTCTTGTTTTCGATTATGCTGAATTCTTGAAAAAGTGCCAACTTAAATAAGTGTTTTGACAGCTGGCGGGTAAAATTCCAACTTCTAAAAAACAACACCAGCAGCTTTTCGTGCAACAAGGCATCTGTTAGCCTTTTGAGATTACGATATGCAATCTAACATCGCCACCCAACTCATGAAGGCTCTTTTGTAGATCGTTAGGTGTGCAGTTGCGTTAGTCGCGTAATATTTCCTTCTTGTGGTCGATTCTATGGCATTGGTTTCTCCTTGCTGTCATCCTATCGGTCGTTTTGGCGTGCTTACACTGCCCTTTATGACTTTTCTGTTAATCTTAAATCTCCGTCCTTTTGTTCAAAGGTGCCATCGCTTTAATTGCCTTGTACGCATGCAGAAGCTGTTTGTGAGACAAGTGGATGTAGAACCCCTCGTGGTGATTCTTTGATCGGTGAATAGGGTGAACTATTCACGCTGATGTTTTCTCTTAGTGTGCCGACGTGATTGGAGGCCGGTGATGGGGGGAGTGGATGATATCTTCTTTATGCCACGAAATGCTTTGCTTTTATCTTTTGTGCCTTAAAATAAAATAGCCACGAGGACAAATCTGATCAGTAAGTTGCTGCGAACGAAACTATTCACCATGACGAAATTATTGTTGGTCTCGTAAACGAAAGGCTTGGGTGTTCTCAAAGTCGTTTGCATTCAAGGTCTTCAGCAAGTGTCTTCCATATCACCTCGCTTCTTGACTACCTTTTCTTCTCATGCTGTCTCCCAACAGCGCTCTGCGCTTGGCATTTCGACGTTTGCTGAACCCACATATCATATTTGAATGAGCTTATTATTATAAATGTGTCTGCACCAGTTAGTATGGGACTGAAAGATCTTCTGAATTTAAAACGATTCTCCTCTTTCGTTATGCTTTGTTGTAGTAATATACAGCACCCGGATGTACCGTTTCCTGAAGTACATTGAGAATCGTGAGATCGCTAAACAGGTACTCATAGAACGAGGACTTAAGAAGATTCGCATCGGCATTGAAGGTGAGTATGCTCTCATAATGCACTCTTACAAATACCTGGTTTGAACATGTATTTATGGCACTTCATAAGCGCCAGCTTAGTAGTACTTCCCATGGTTTCCAAAAGGTGTACAGAAGTCTGAACTTCAGGTCGTTTCCAAGTCTAGCTTTGCTTGTGACACACGGTCCAGGTTATACATGGAAAGTTGTCAAGTCGTATCTGCGGATCTTTCAAATTTTGGTTCTGTTGACATGCAGTTATTCATCATGTCGTGATCCTGCATCACCTTGATCTCGTCACAGGTCTTATGTGTGTTATGTGGCTCATTTAAAGGGTCTGATGGAACATACCCGAATCACCTTGTTCAATTGATCCATCAAATGCGTGGTTACATGGGGCACATAGCAGAACCCCAAGTCTTATCTCAGGGGAAGCTAAGTCAGAAGGTACTCATCGGGACGAGACTTGTTCCCAAGCTGTCGCGGATGCAACTTCATGACCCACAAACTTCACATCCCTAGGTGGAAAACTTCTTTTTCCTGTGTATTGAATAGCGAGCTCGGGGAGTTCAGATGGTTGCCCTTATAACCGGAGGCAAGCGCCTATTAAACCGCAGTCAAAGCGTTCGCTTTTACTGTTTTGTGCTGTTCGGGTTGCAAAGTTGGATCCATAGTGGACCGAAATGTTCCCTGTGAATGGGTAAAAATTTGGAGGGCAGTCGGAAAACCATAACCTGCTTTTGAGATGGCGCCCATTTGCGCGTTGACAAGAACGGATTTTCAAACACATTAAAACGTAAGGAGGTCAATTGCTACATGCGTAGGGGTCGCAAAACCCCACGGTCTCCGAAGAGGATTTTTCACGTTTCTCGCAGGCTAACCAGGGGAATATGCTTGCACACGCTTACCCACTCTAGCTACCTGGACGAGCGAACATTTATTGCTGCTTATTCTCATTGCTTTTAGGCTACCCGACCTGCAAGGAGCGCATGAAATTTCGTGTCGGCTCAAGGCCCGAGGGTGAGTGCTCTTCCTCTCACATGAATTGTCGCTAAGTGCGAATTTCCCGCTGTGCAAACTGAGTACCTGCTGCCTAGGCAGTGTTTTTGAAGGTCGAGTGTGTTTGTGTATCGCAGAAAAGGTGGTCCCCGTACTGCCATGGGAGGTGTGGTTGCATCAAACAGCACTTTTCTGCACCTTCACCCATCACCGTAGCTGATATCTGAGTTATTCAAGAGGCCATAGGGCATAGCCGCCTTGAATTAGGCTCATTACGAACACACAGAAGGACGGAGGCAATGGTAAATAAGCTTTCTGCCACTAGGGTCGAGACCGAGTCTTGGGTCACAACCCTTACTGCTCGCTTTGATGAGGCAGTGAAATGACATACACAAGCTTTGACGCATGCAATGATGCGATCTCGAAAGTCTTGACATACATAGATCCCGTTCAACATTTAACTCTTCTGTGCAGGTCAAAAGACCAAAACTGGCGCGAATCTTAGTGTGCGCTGAACTATCAGAATCGCGAACGCTTGTAAATAATTGCGTTCACTGCTTCCTAAAAATGTTTCGTCTAATGAACACTTTCATTGTAGGTTATGCTTCTATCGGCATTCTGTGTACTGAATTTACACTGCTAGAAGCAGTCTTGACTGCTCGGCCATCCTTGAAAAGTGTACACCACTCACATTATTTTACTACGGTTGAGCATATCACCACCTAACCGCATGCTGCCACTAGTACTGTTGCCTGCCATTTTGAAAGTGTATGGACTGGTCTGGCTCAGAATGTGTGCACCGTTAATAGTAGTAGCAGAACACACTTGTCCCTGCTGATTTTTGCTATTAATTAAGGAGGATATGAATCTGGGAGGATTTACTTTGCTTCGGTGAGACTACTTCTTCAGTGATTGCACACCTTCTCTTTTGCTTTCGCTAGCAATCTACAATTACGTGCAGCGTCCCTTCCTGCGCATGTCGTGGGAACAAGAGGAGAATAAGTCGCGTCATGTGGACTTTCAGTGTGTGAAGAGCAAGTCAGTGAGCGATCTCACCAGCCTCGATCAGGCCGTCATCGATCGGCCACTTTTGGCCTCTGCTACTGCTGCCACCGGCGCCACCAACGCACCTTCGCCCTCACAGACTACGGATGGTGGCGGTGGCGGCGAGGGAGGCGAGGGGGTAATGGTTGATCCTATACCGCCTCGTTTCTCACCCTCCTTGCCTCATCACCACCAACACATTTATGCGCCACGATGAACCAGGGAGTCAACGGGCGAGTGAGTAAGACGGTTCAAAACTCACCACCACCGCTTCTGCTCTGCTCGATCTGATACTCCTTGCGCTTGTACTCATGCCTGTACGACATCTATCCGACTCATTGTGTCCTGTTTCAAAGGTGTTGTACGCTCCCAATGCGTTCTATTCTTTCTTTCTGTCCTGTCCCTTTTTTTCCTTTGTGCAAGATTTCGTGAGGCTGATCAATTAATTAGACAGCTCCATCGGGATCAACTCCGAAGGCTGTCAGCATCCGTCTTGGAGGAAATTGCTATTTCAACAAATCCGAAAACTCGGTTGGCGTCCATATGAATGTCTTCACCGTCTTGTGATACTCTACAACGTCGGCTCTGCTTCATATCTTCCACGTGTTACCTGACTTAGTCATAAAGGCCTGATAGGCTGTGACTGAATCGCCCAACTACATTGGCCTGCCGAGGTGTTCACGTCACTGCCGGTCGGTGTTCGAAGTGACTTTCACCCAGGAGCATCATGAATATCCCCGGTTTTACCCCGCAGATGGTTATTGTTATCAAGACAATTGGGAGTTGATAAAATTTAACGTTTTTTTTCAGCCCATCGTGGCAACTTCTCCTACACCCAGCCGTTCACGCTATATCTCTGCTGCAATGTTCAGGCTTGATAACAAAGCAGCCTTCCGAATCATTTCTGACGGCAGTTTGATCGTATCAGTATGGCAAGTAGGGTTTGTCGTTCGCATACGGAAGGGTCAGGAGACAGTTCGATTATGGTAGATCTCGAGAAGTCGAGCGCGCAGCTTCTGCTACAGTAGACTAAGGTGGAATCTGAGCCGTCAGTCTTTTTGTCCGAGTCATTGCGGCAGACATACGTGGAACTGAAAGCTAGATCAGTCCTCATGCGTATTTTAAAAATCTGCTTTATAATGTCAAGCTGAGCATATCCTACGTCTGCTCCGTCGTTTTAAAAACAATCACAAATCTTGCATGGGTCGTGCAAAATCCACCATCTCTCTCGTACTCTCCAACACCAAACTATTGAAGGGAGGTTGGAGTTGGGAGACTGTAGTGCGTGACAGCTCGCCAGAAGTGCGTACACCTAGTTGATGCGGTCCGAGTTGCTAAAATAACTTTCAGAGCAGTTGGTTTGAATAACTGGAGTTGGGGTCCCCAAAACCAATTGACGACTGACTGCGCGACGCGGGTAAGGTCGAGACTCCGCTTCTATAAACCATTGCCTATCATCACTAATGATTTGTTTTAAACTGACAATTGACTTCTGTTTGTCCTCCCTCCTCATGTGGTTGCTAGGCCTTAACCAAAACCCACCTTAAAAATGTCAATTTTCGTGCCATTTTCGCCTAGCAACGACTACTAGGCATCAAACCAGTGGCAGTATCATCCCACGCCAAAATTCAGCAGCGTCAGCATGGTGATGCTGGAAGAGCAAGGTGACGCATAGAGTGATGGAGCTGTGAAGGTGTGTGCCCGCCTAACTTCCTGACAGACGGACGAAGCCCGTAGGCCCCGAGCAAGCTAAAACGTAGCCTCGCAGGGTGGGGCTCAACACCTTTGCTGGCGTGCATTTGAGACCATTTGTCCTTGCATGCTTGGTGACCCACACATCCGTTGTGATGAGTTCCAGTAGATTACTTCAGCAGACGAAACCTGAGTTCCATTTGATTACCACCAGAGGTGACCCAAGGCAACATCTACGGTAGCAGCTGAAGAAGCACCGTTTAATTGCTTCGCAAGTAAGGTCTGTTTGTTGGACAGAAAAATCCGTCTCCACACCCCAATCCTAGTATTGAATAAATGACCACAACAATTGCGATTAGTTGTTCAAACTGGGTCATTTTTTTCTCAAAATGCGCGATCCCATTTGGCACAGGCTGATAGGACGTACATGTCACATGTATGCGACGTGACAACAAAAAATAGGTCCGATCTGAAGCGTGAATATGCGTTTTCAGGGGTACAACCTCAACCGTAATGAGGGTCAAAATAAGAAACAGTAAACATTTACAGACGCCAATTTGCACTAAAAAAGAAGTATTCCCCCCAAAATGGTTCAAGGCTTGGTGCTTGGGTTTGGCAGGTTGGCCACCTGATAATTTACTGTGCACAATCACAGGATAAAAGAGATTTTTTGGATTGTCTATTGGTGGTGACTGAAATCCATTTGTTCGTAGTTGACAGAGGAGTTCTGTATCACTTTTCGACTGCCCAACAGGGCTGACAGCTCAAAACCAACGTCGCTTCCGGCAGGATGGCTGGCACACTCCTCTGACAGACGGCTGAGTCTAAGGTGGCGGCAGAGAGTGATGGTGAGCTCTATGTGCTTCGATTAGTCGCAAGCCACAGGCAGACCACTAACTCACATGGCATGCGTAAACAGCGCAGTTTGCAACTCAGACAGGTGGATGCAACCCTCTTCATCTGGCGCTTGAAATTCAAGATCCCTGTAGCTGTCGTGATGACAGATTAAGGAAGGTGAGAGAAGTCAAAGGATAGCTGGTATGAATGACCTGATAAAAACTGCCTCAGCAATGCCAAAAAAACCTCCAGCATGTAACATTCCACTAAACTCGTCTCTCAAAGCAATACATAACTGCCAGTGTTGACACAGCAAGTACTACGACCAATGGCCTAACGGAATCATGGTTTGCAATATTGTAAGGTACCCTTATGCATAAAAAAACGAAAGCAAAGCTATTGTGCCCTACCGTCCAAAATTATAGGACACGTCATAACGAAGAATAAATTTTATCCATAAAAAATTTGCATAACCAACATTAGAAAAAAAGTGAGTCGTAGATTGGTCCACGATAACCTTGGGGTAGAAAAAAGAAATCCACTTTTAAGGGGACATAGTTGGGTGAAGAGCCTCGGAGACCACATTGCAACCTGAAAGCAGAAAAACAAGAAAATCAAACCGGCGGCAACAACGATTTCGGAACCACCAAACTTCGGACGAGCACATGGAACCTGTTTAGAAAACACGGCCTAGAAGTTAAAATATTCAAATTGTGGGTGACTACCCACTGAATCTGTGTCAATGAAGCCCGGACTGCTTACCTACAAATCCTACTCAAACTATTTGGAGAAGCACTGATGCTAAATAAGCAGTAACATTGTGAAAAACATCAACACGAACGTCGGGTAAGCCCTCGCATAGAACACGTAAGGAAGCAACATAATTACTTTTGCGAGCAAATACCCTTAAAATGCCATAGACACTTAAATACAAAGGGGTAGCCATCACTCCCCTATAATGCACTCTGTTCTCACCAATTGCGTACTATCCGTGACACACTTGTCGAGACATCAATGGGTAATACAATAAACTTTCTATTTACCCAACTACTTCATCCGTTTTGCAGGGCTTTATTGAGTGAAACAAGCCTTGCATTTTTTTCCTGACAAGAACTCACAATTCCTGCGTTCCTAAATTTAGAAATCGGCGTTTCAGTAAAAGTAAGCCAAGTTCCCCAACCTGGAGTAGCGCCATCCCGGGGCTTATGCCTCTTCCGAGGGAAGAGCTTGATAGGCAACGGTCCAACGGGCGGAAAATCGATAGAAGAGCAGTAGGCAACAGAGGAAGATCACTCCCAAGGCTGTGCTGAAGATGAAGGTGATGGTGGGAAAGGTACCCTGTTGGAGGCAACGATATCCCCAATGGTTGCTGTTACATAGGCAGTTGAAACAGCCTGGTCCATTAAAAATGCATTCGGAGTTTGCTGGACAGATGTGATCTTTAAAATAAGTAGGAAACGAAGAAAAGAAAATGGAATTCTATTGACGCCTAAAGCATCTCCATTTACTCAGGATGGAATATATGACACTTAGTTATCAGACACCCTTATCCAAAGCTAGCAAACAGAAGGTGCTCTTATTAAAAAAAATAATTTCGAACAAAAAAAAGAACAAATTGATAGCAGGACAGCCGTACCTCTACCAAAGGTCTGGCAAAAATTCAACTGATGTTCCCAAACGCGAATTGTAGAATTTCGGATAGTTTTAGTTGAATTCCAGGAAAAGTGCCCACCCGGCGATGAAATGTCGGCATCTAAGAGACTACTTGATTAACAACACATGGAGAAAACTCTTACAGTCGATCAAGGGCAACGCATTCACAAAGGCTATCCAAAGGCTTCAGTTTTGGGTTGCCGTACAAATGTCTCAAAAATTATCAAAAACAAAAAGGCCTACAAGAAGAGAAGAGTACTCGAAAAAATTTCAGTGGGCGGCAGAACAAGATCAGAGTTGGATAAGTCGATCCTATAGACGGAGAAAACAATGGAGCATTGGATGCATATGTGACACAAAAAGAAATGCTTTAATACTGACGTGGGTAAAAGATCCAAATCGCAAAAAGCACCCAAAGTTTGTACAAATTAGTTAAGCTTACCCAACAACCTCATCGTTTAATGCACACTTGCGGCCAATAATACGTCCACCATATTGCAAACAGTCCTCGTCAAACAAGGAAGAAAAAACCGGGCAAGCCAAGAGCAATGCTATTAAATACATATCTTCTAAAACAAACGACGCTGGCGTAAGTAACAAGTATAAGCACGATAGATTAATCAGAAAACAATTAGGGCTTTGACCCCGAGATTAAGCTGAAACCTTATGGATGACAAGTGACAAAATTACGGTTTAGAGCCGACAAGCAGAAAGTAAAAACCAAGACTCCAACAATAACGCTCAAAAAATGACTTAATAAGCACCAAATGTAGGCACAGGGGACAAAAAGTCGACAATAGGCACGTGACAAGCGCAGGGACCCGACACGACCTCATGAAAGCAACACATCAAATATTTGCCTCTAGAGCGCAACCGTTTAAAGTGTTGGCCAGAATCGCGCTTTAATCGCCCTTAAAAACTAATTTAGCAGTCAACCCCATGACCTAACTCTTGATAAATGTTTAACACCAAAACATGATTGCAATGGACTTAAGCTAGTGGGTAATGCATGAATGACATTCAGGATGTACGGACAATAGTTTTCTACGTGGCTATGTTTAACCCCGAAGGCAGAAAAATATGCTTGTAATATGGAAAAAGTAAGGATGGCTTCTCTTAATTAAAAAGAGGGAATAAATAATATTACTTCATTAGGCATTAAATTATTTTTGAACATGATTTACGCAGTATTTGCTCCATATTATTAGCCCTATATTCTGGAATACTTTGTTTGTTTGACTGCCGATTACAATTACGGTCTCTGGGGTGACTATACTGCCCCAGGCGTGGGGAGTGTGGGTGGGAAGCTGGCCTCCCAGCCGCGCTGGTAGCACCGATCCCTTATGCTTGCCGCCCCAATATTATGCATTATTTTGTCGTCTAAGTGTAGCGTCCCGGTACTTTCTTTAAGGTAAAAGAAGGCATAGTACTTTGGCAGAATACATATTCTGGAAACAGAGGGCTTGGGGGCTGTTGGCACGGCCCGGAAGCCTGCCAACCAGCTAGTACATATGGCCACCCAAGTGACCTAAACCGGTAGTTCGAACAAACAAAGTATTACGCATCCCCTCTCTTCTTTCTAGCGTCGTCTTTGTCGCTCCCCTTGGTCAGCCCCCCGTGTCGGCCACCACAACGTAACCAGTGCTGANAGGGCTTGGGGGCTGTTGGCACGGCCCGGAAGCCTGCCAACCAGCTAGTACATATGGCCACCCAAGTGACCTAAACCGGTAGTTCGAACAAACAAAGTATTACGCATCCCCTCTCTTCTTTCTAGCGTCGTCTTTGTCGCTCCCCTTGGTCAGCCCCCCGTGTCGGCCACCACAACGTAACCAGTGCTGAGAGAAGCACCCACGAGTTAACCGTGCCAGTCATCGAGATTCGAGCGCATGTGTTCTTCTATTACCATCAATTTTCACCTAGTACTCGGTGCAGCAAAGGCGATTTTTTGAGTCCTTCTCTCTCATAATAATGTGCCTCATGAAATGATGGGGGTACAAATCCAAGTTTTCGAATGGGTCGAGACACATGCAATACATATTGTGATTCCTGGCTTTTTGATGCCGTGGAAGAAACACAAAGGTATCGTAGAACCCTGAGCAAATGGGGCGATCAGGCCTCATGGGAACAAAATGCATGCGTTCAAGCGTGCAAAGTATAAAACGATGCTATCGAATGGCGTCCTGTACATTCTACATCTGTAGATACGCATTTTGACGAAGATTGGCGAGTTGCCCAATAACAGGAGAGAGAGCTTACGGAGGATGCTTGACCACAACGTCGCTGATCCCTCTTGTTAGTTCAAATGGACTTGGAGTTCACGGCTAGTATCGCTTCAGATGTTGACAGCTTCCCTGTCAAACACGAGGGCTAGGGGGGTGCCGAAGATGGACGGCGATCTCAGCCCTCCTGTTATGGGATGTCAGAAATTCTCCCATCTGTGACACATGCACTTATTTCACACCACCAAGGTTTGCCATTAGGATAGAAATTCGTTCAAGTCAGGTTTGCTTCCCGCTGCCATCAGTTTAGCGTCCCAAAACTTCCTTTAAGGTAAAAGAGGGCATAGTACTAGGGCAGAATACATATATTCTGGAAACAGAGGGGCTGGGGGCTGTTGGCAGGGCCCAGAGGTCAACGAAACCGGGACGCCACATACACCGCACAAATAAACTTCTCAATTTTAAACTGAGTACAACTGACGTCCAACCAAAACTGTATTTTACAACTCTTATAGAGTACTAAGGCATTGTGTGCTACACATCTCCCAAGCCATCATGCACACCGAACCAGAAGCGTGTGCTCCGCCCACCGCCGAACTAGGTGTTCGAAACTCAAGACCCAGTATCCCGTTTAAAATTAGCCCGAAAGCACGCGCCTATGGACACATATTTTTAACACAATGGTGAGTACAGCAATTGATAAAAAACTCATCACAGCGAGCTAGACGAGCTGTACAATATCCTCAGAATCGCGACCCAGGAAGAGGAAATCAAAGACCTCGTTGTGGAAGTTGGGATAGTACTGGCAGGCCCGCGTGCAGTCGGGGGTGAAGTTCACTTCACATATCTGCGGTTCCACATAAAAGCCACAGGAACTGGCCTCCACTTGGTGTTGCCTCCACTCCAAAAGCAAATCCACCGCGTACATAGCGCGTGACTTGCCGTAGGCACCCAAGCCTCGAGGTGGTGGATAAGCAGTGGCTGCCCGGAAGATGTCCCCCAGTGTTCTGTGGATTTTCCCCTGTAAAAAAGAAAGATGCAGCGGTGATTATGAGGAGCATTCAAACGAAACCGGTGCACATATCATGTATGTGGCATTCATAGGTTTTGAAATTTGTGGGGGAGCACAATACCTCAATATCCTTCCATCGGAGGTTGGGATACTGCTTCTCGAGGGCTTGAATGAAGTCAGTGTGGTGGATCTGCAAAAGCTCATCATTTTCACGATAGTTCATCACGGTAAAGTGTTTCGCGTAGTCGTCGAAATGGTCCAATGAAAATGGCCTGAAAAATGATTTGAGATAATTTTTTTTTAGTGGATTTAACGCAGCTGGTAAAGCCGAACTCATAAAATTCATGTCTTATTTTCGAAAAAAAGTGTTTTGATTCACTAGACCGCTACAAGATTCACACACAGGTAAGCAAATACGCGTAAAGATAAAAATGTGCCAGAAGGCAACAAAAAAATTTCCTGCGATCAAAAATTTGGTAAGAAAACGCGAAGGTGACACGCGGTGTGACGGATTGTTTGGACCACCTCAGCGCCCACCAAACGACCGCCATGATGACGGTGCGGAGCCCCGCTCACGTAACCGGTGTCGCGGACCCCGCGGTTCCTCCGCATGTTAATAACAAACCCACCTCCGGCAGTGCCCTCGGACAAGTGTCATGTGAACACTTCTGTGTGTTAGAGGAGGATTTCTTGCAGCTAAGGTGATGAGTGCATAAAATACATCAAAGAAGGAAGCTGCGTAGGAAGCACAAGTGCACCTCAGCGACATCTAGACTCAGTATTGGGATAAAGTAGATCAGGAATAATCTACGTCTACTTTGTAGTTTTGAACGCAGCCAGCGTATCTGTAACGCAATTCGCTGCAGGCAGGTACCACAAACTGATAAGAAGCGCAAATAGGACGTCGCGTATCTGTGACGACAGCGGTGAATGGGTCAAAATGAATTGATTCCGACTAAAAACCAAAATCTTACTGACACAATCCTAATTTAAGGACGTTGTGACATCCAGTGATGAATAGGTTTTAAAAAAATTGTGTTAAACTAAGCTTTTGATCACAGGCAGAATAACTCAGAAGTACGCACTTATTGGCAAAGCGCAACCAAAAGACCTTGTGAGCGTAGAGTCGAAGGGGTTGGGTGGATTTAAGGAAGACGACATAGCGCAAGTCGAACTTCACCCAACTCGAGATGTCCTCCCGGTAGAAGAGCACCGGATCAGTGATATATCGACTTGCAATCTGAAAGTATGTATACAACAAACCAGTGGGGCAAAAAGAAGAAGTTTAGGAATTCGTATGGATTATGACTCTCAAACAGGTTTGATAGTGGCAAGGTCAGGCGACTTGCTGTCCGAACGGTCATACCAATTCAGCTGCTGCTTACAAACCAAATGTAATTATCCTCCTCGGACCAAGACCATCCTGGACTTATTTATTGCCCTAGACCCAGCCAAGCTGTTGGCGACACAAAATTAGGGGCGAACACTTTTCATAAACTGAGAAGGAACACTCCACACCTTCTTGATGTGCGGGATCCGATAATAAAAGCGGGGTGGTATTCATAGCCGATGGTAAATGGAAAAAATTACAGTAGGCTTTTCACTAAAATGTCAAGACGGTGGAGTCACTTCCGTGAACGCTCAGCAAGAGAGTGGAACACCCAAAGAGCCGAACAACATGGGATCATGGTCAGTCAAAACCTTGCTCGAGAGTTCAATCCTTTTTTAAAACCGATTAAAAAAATCATTAAAAGACATCAGCAACCGCGAAGTGAAGCAGAAAGGATGTCATAGAGTGGTTCATCTGTGCTGAAGCATTTTCTACGCCAAGGAAGTGGAATCAGCGGTTTAAAAATATGAGAAAGCTGAAGTGGTGTGAAACATTTAAAGGCTTACTCTTTCATGAATCAATGATTAGAAGAAAGGTTTCCCCGGATACTTTCATTTTAAAAGAGTGTCAACTAGTTTTTGTGGAAGTCGAATTCGATCCAGATCAGGATTCTAGGGGACCCAAACACACCAATAGCAAGCACTGATGAAATTTTTGAGAAAACAAAACAATATTTCACAATTCATCACCTCATCTGAGAATGAGGTGAACAAAAAAGCATACCATTGGACCGCATTCATTGAGTCGGAGAATCTGGTCGAGACTATCGGAAATGCAGATGCCCAGGCCACGACCCAGGTTCCAGGGTTTCACGATCCAAATGTTACGTCTCTTCGACTCACAGCCGATGGCAGCTGACACATGGCGACCTTGACTGTCACAACGCTGACAAACATTGGCGTGGGGACATTGTGACAAGTCGTGCTTTACCTGATGAAGATGGAAAATGAGGAGTTTATTGTTATCGGAGAACTTTGTCCGGATTCCCATTTATCAGGGTTAGAACAGCGACGGGTCATCAATGCTTTTGAAACTACATTTGAGTAAACTACCTATCCACACATTTGGGATTAACCAGACGAGCCTCGGTACCTTTGATCACGGTGTTAGTTTCCGTGGGTTGACAAAAAAACTCTACCAGAGATGGCGATGGACATTGGTACAAAGCTCTGAAACCGAGCCCTACCAAACCATTTCCGACCCACATTTAAATGCGACCGATCATAGAAGCTCGGTAGTTCGATCTAAGGGAACAGAAAGTGACAACTCTCTTCCACACGAGCCCCCAAAAAAAGAAAGGTCCAGAAGTACAAATATAGGATTGATTGCTCTGTACGATCCAGATTTGATCAGTTCAAAGAGACTACACAGGAACCAAAAAATTGACAGCAAGATTAAATCTAGAAATTAGAATTACTTGGATTTTTTGAACAAATTAAATACAAATTGCCCACAGGTAAACACCTCCATGGAAATAAACTCATTGGAGTGAATTCTAAGGGAGTAAAAGCAAAGCACATCCAATTAGAGGTGGAGGATGCAATGGAAAAATATTTACGAAACCACCTCATTTCCTTTCGCTTTTTCCTCTTCCTTCTCATCCAAAATCTCTTCGGATATACGCTGGAAAAAACCCACAAACTGTGCCAACTCGTAGTAGAGATTAAAGGTTACGGGGTACCAGGCAGAGGTAAGGGCTCGCTTGGGGCGGTCACCGTCACCACCGTCACTGCTCTCGTCCTCATCGAGGTCAAAGGCGTCTCCGGGGCCACTGATTTCGATGGCACGCTCAGAGGCAGCAAGAGCGGCCAGCATGTCCTTCACAGTAAGGACCGACTCGTTGGGAAACTGATTCAACCACACGTGGCCTTGGTTTTGGGACAACCACCTAAAGAAAGCAAGTGAACACCGTAATAGCAGGATAATTTCTTTAGCTTTGTTGAGGGTGGGTCAGTTTTGCCTTCTGAAATTTCAACACCCTTGTGTGCGTCTTAAGACGAGAACAACTCCGATTTCAATGGTGGAAAACCATGGTTTAGCAGGACAGCAGGAAGATATTTGCTGTTGATGGCTTAATTCACGGAAGTTCACAAAGGAAATGCTATCAAAACTGCGCCCGTCTCGGCTTCTATGCAGCAAATAGAGAATTAAAAAATGTACAAAAGGGAAGGAAATAAGAGAGGAGATGAGAACTCAAAAATTTCATGGATTTTGAGATACGGGAAGACATTGGCCATGACGGCATTATTCACCAAACCTATCTCTGGCACCGCAGGAAGTGGTTCTACACAAAAAACTCTATAATTGAACGAAATAGGACACTTAAACACATGAAGACTTCATGGATCAGGTAACTAATTTTTTTGTGAAACCGAATATCAGCATTTGTGCCATCAAATAGCTACTGAGTGCTAATAGCAACATCATAAAGAATGCGTAGACACATTTTTTTTCACTACCTGAAATGAGGTATTCAATGCAAAGTATACACACTCACGCATAATCGCGAATGTGTTTGCGAACCCAAACAATCCCTGCTTGATCGCGATTCGTTGTGATCTTGTAGTTATGGCTAGTCAACGTCTTAGCAACCAATTCAAGATCCGTGTAGACCAATTGGGGCGTTGCTACAGAATCCACTAACTTTGCGTTGGGATCGGGGAGAGTTTCAGATATTTTGTGACTCTGGATGGAAAAATATAAGGGACGAAGTAAAATGAATCGGTGGAATGAGGTTTGTCGGTGGAGCGGAGAGAGACGAATCTACCGTGAAGAACTCGTCAGTTAAGACGAAGGTATGAGCAGAAGACTTATCCGAGAAGTCTCCACCCTCCCAGGGAATGAGAAGAAGGGACTTTTTTTCCTCATCAGTCACAACGGACAACCAGTCAACGTAGAGAGTGTCTACAGGGAAGTGGGAAGCATGTTAAAGAAAATAAAAAGGGCATCAAAAGATAGAAAAGCAATGGAAAATTACCTTCCTTGTGTAAGTCTTCAATGAGCCAGAACAGAGAGTAGCAGACCTGTTCGGGGACGTAGAGCAGCGAAGCAACACGAACTAGAAATGATAGGGCTCTTCAGTTCATATTTAGCCAAAGAAGGCTTCCTCCTACTACGATGCAAATTAGTCATGTCATCTTAGACCCTGATGGCGAAGCTCAAAGCAAGACGGAGACTGAATAGCTGAATGACATTTGTCGCTGATTCGTGCATAACTACCTAGGAACTTCTCTTGAAGGTAATCCGTCTGCAATATCGGCGGGGGCATTAGCTAGGCTACTCCAAAGGAACAACAATCCCAATTTCATTGATCGGGCACGATGCAAAACTGTCATCCGTTGATAGCTGAATATGGAGGGATTAACAAGAAGAGTAGTTGAACTATATCGACCCCTGAAAACCATCATAACCTGAGATCTCGCACCGTGGCTACAGTGGAAGACCGAAGCAAGAGTTGAAGGAACTACCTACTAGACTGACACAACACTGTTGAGAAATAAAAGTTTTGGATAGGCCGCAAATAAGCAGTTAAGGGATGGTAATGCATGAATGAGGGATGGATATAGAACAGATCTTCATGAACCTACTGCACATTGTTAAGTTGTAAAAAGTGCACTAGTAGTAGGTCATCGCAACTGAGGATGGGGTTAGACATGGAAATTCCTTCACAGTGGTGCAGAATCACAATATGATCTTCATTCCTGCCCTACAGCCTGACTGCTTAACGATGACCGAATTAAAACCACAGAAAACGTAAGCTACGAGCCCCAAGGGAATGATAACCAGTTTAATCGCACTTTTGAATGTGCGGGTCTACTCAGTCTCCACGTTGGTAGTACGAATTTCTGCGCATCTGCCAACATTTCTGCGCGCTTCAAACCCAAATATCCCAAGAATTGAATGCCATGGAAAGTCAGGAGGGCGCGCCAAGCAATACGATACGTTTAGCCCAGAGAATTACATTTATAGGATGGTTAACTACGAGTGAAAGAAAAATGCAGCAGTCAAAGTACGGTGCCATGAATAAAGATAGCGTCACCATAGTGGGATGAATTCTTAAAAACACTTTTAAGATGAGAGAAATGTTACCATTGGGATCAATGGACTGTTTCAGACTGGAGCCGAATTCATCGAGAATGTACCAGACATTCCTTTTGATCATGATCTCCTCTCCATCCTCTTCACACGGCTGTGAAAGTTGGTAGAGGCGACAAAATCTAAAGGTTAAGGAAGAAATGCAAATCCAGATCAGTGCAAACTCCAACGTCACAAATAAGGCGTAAATGAGGAAAGATAAATGAAGCACATTTTTCTCGATTCTCTTCAATCACACTTGTTACCGTGTTGATTAGGGAAGTCAGAATATTAAAAAAGTTTAATTTTTTTTCTTTTAAAAGCCCGAGGGATGTGTAGAACGTAGTGATTTGGTTACTCTTCTTGTTAAACGGAACACACACGAACCAATAACTAAAAAAACTCGACATAAAGTTAGGATATGCTTAGTAATGTTTAGTACTAATTGGAGAACTGGAACATAAATGCAGCAGATTCGGCAATTTAGAAGTACCAAGAAACATCTTGGCTTACTGATCATTACGAACCGCCCAATCAGGCCAGGTCGAGAGCAAAAAAAGGGAATTGTTACCAACTCCCTGTTAAAACGTCCGCTGATATAACGCCAATCCGAAGGCTATGTGTAGGAGTCGAGTACAATCGAGTAAATGCTGTAGAAATGAGCCGAGACTGTGGTGAACAAAATGGTCCAATCGTAAGGGAGTCAAAACGAGGCGCTAGCCTTGAAGATGTGATGAGCATTCAACGCCAGCTAACCGTTCGATCAGCCAAACTAACGCAAACATGTGAACTTAAAAGTAAACGATGAAATTAGCATTGTGGCAACAACAAAGACTCACTTCCACATCTTTCGCATAACTGCTTCAATCGCTTCATCCTCATCCTCTACTTCGATGCACATCATCGTCTTCATTCTCAAGAGCAGAGTGACATTCGACTCCAGAGTTCTCCGTACATCTGGCAGCTCAAATGTCCACGCATGATCGGCCAGAAAGACGCTAAACGATGAGGATAAATTGTGAGAACAAACCTCTCAGGATCGGAGGATCGAATCTCGTTCACTTTGACGGAGACAAATAGTTCTCTTTCGATCACGTCGTGTGTAGTCTCACTAGTGTAATTGAGCATGCCGAGTTCAAACTTTGTCGGAGCGTCAAAGATCTTATTAAGTAATTTGTTGTGCAGTGAAGGCCAGTAGAGTTCAGGAACCTGCATGGAGAGGAGAACAGCAGTGTGGTCGCGCAGGAAATCGTTGTAGGTGTACTGGTCCATTTTAGGAGGAGAAGCTAGATTGGGAGCAATACAATGTTTGGTAGACTTGACGATTGATAGCTGGCAAAAAAAAATTGAGTGGATTTACAAGTGAAAGGCTTAAGATATGATACATTACAGGTGAGTAAAAAATGGACGGAGAGAGTTGGTTGAAAAAAAGAATCTCGATCTATAAAAAGGTATAGATGAGTTCATACTAGCTCATACCAACAAACTACCATGTTTTCAAAGACAAATATGAAACTCTAAAGAACTGAGTAGCCCACAGAAAAGTTGAATGAAGATCGCCGTAGTTTGAGTTATTTAAAATACCATTGCGACGAATCCAAGTTATACCTCAAAAAAGAGTTTGGAGTAGATGTGTGAAAATTGACTAGAGATGCGCTTGAAAGGGAAAGTGGAGAATAGAAAGCCGCTAAGAGGATGTAGAATCAGAAATAAATGATACAATTATTTAATACCAAATTCATCTCATTCGCAGGTGAGCTACGGTCTCTTTAAAACAAAACTGGCCCCACTGAAAGCAGGAAAACCAAAAAACAAACCGAGGGAACACAAGGTCATACGCCGTAAGTTCTGCCCAAAAAATTATCAACTTCAAGTTGGATTAGGAATAAAATAGTACATTTTGCAAGAAACTGAAGATCAAATCCGCAGGATTAAAAAGTATTCAATAAATCAGCCAAGAGAGTGGCGATAAAGGTTTTAAAATACCTAAAACTCATGAAACTCACACAACACAATGCCCAATGCAGAAATAGGCGAGCACAATCCACACCGAATTCAGTAATTCCGCCACTTTATACCAACGCATAAAACACCGTTCATATTACCAAATTTTACGCTTACAATCCATTTGTACCATACAGGTTCGGTAAGAAAGAGACATGCTCCTCTACGTAATGGCTACACAACAATAAAATAAAAGGAACCATTTGGAAAAATGTACCATCGCTATTATATCCGTTCAGTCATTAAAAGTATTTTTCACTAGCAAACTAAAAGAACCGTAGTAAACATAGTAGCGTAGAGAAAATAAAACTCTGCGCAGTAAACAATGCCTATAATTAACCGCACACAGCTTGAGATTTTAAGTAATATTGTGATGTCAAAACAGCCTTTTTGTAAATTTAAAAGGGCCTTTACATAATTCATTGCTTGCCTGTTATAAGTGTTGGTGACGTAATGCTTACAAGACACCAAGACCTGATTAGAAAAGGTTGGCCAACCAGTAATTCTTCCCCACGTCGGTCTACCGATGTTCTCTCGTTTTCTTCGGTAAGCACATCGCATCCTCACACCAAATCCTACCTCCCAAGTCTGTGTTTACTCCTACCAGCAACGATCGGCAAACGCACAGGAATCCATTTTCCTCGTAGGCACCAAACATTCTAGAAACCTAGAACCGTATTCTGAACCGTAGTTTCTTTACATTGTATGACAGTCGCCCGTTCGTTGAATTTCAAACCGGAGAAAAACAATTTATTTAACACAACGAATTGCCAGAAAAAGTCAAGACGAGTCATGTCTTTAATCTCACGCCAAAAGGATTTTTTAAATTAGGGATCGCTTACGTCGCCAAGCGGAACAGGTTCAACAGCGCCCGCTCGGCAGGAGAATGCGTTGCTAAGCGACAGGCCATTATCTATTGTTTCCTTTGACTGAAGAAAGTGAACTATTTTAGTCGAAAGATGCTCACATTTTTGAAGTCCACCATCAGTTCCCTGAAGTCCTCAAAGTCAGTTAGGGTGTTGAGTAGCTCAAAAACCTCTCCATCGCATGAATTCGGTTGCGAACTAAAAAAACAGCGTATTTATATGTGACAAACTTGCCAAAACTAATAACACTGGCTGACTAACAAGGGATTATGTGTTTTGCTGAAAATTAAATCTATGCTGTCAACACGAATAGAAGTCTTTCAGAATTTCAAGATTTATAACAAAGCATTCTAAAGTTCACGATTTTATAAGGGCTGAAAAAATGCGGGAAGTGGGCAGTGAAGTTGCATTGTTATCATTTACTTACGCAATCCAATCAAAGATTTCTTGCAAGGATAGTTTCGACGATTTTTCGGCAAGTTTTTTTTCAATGTGATTACGAATCAATTTATTCTAAGGACGGCGAAAATAAAAATTGCAATTATACCCTAAAAAGGGAGCTCGTGCATCAAAATTAGTTCTTTGGAGATTATGGAAAGAAGGAAGTATTTGTTTCGTCTATTTTAAGCAAGTTATCCAGGCACCGTTCCTGCATCGACATATTGCAGCAAGACGTACCATTAAATTGAATAGTAGGTAAAATTGTCAATGGCAAGAAACAACATTCAATTGTTAGAACCTACAAAAGGCTGCGATTGCTAAGACTTAGGCCTATTTTATGGAAGGTGGTAAGCTGGGAATTTACAAAGAAGAGGGAAACTTACGTATGTTTTATGCACTTCACGTAGAGTTGATACGTTTTCTTCAGGATCTGTAAAATTGATGCAGTTTTTCTCCATATATTCTGATTGCAAATTTTTAAATTCGTCGCCGAAAAAAAAGTTAACACTTAAAAAGGCTTTACTAATCAGTGTCTCTTCAAGAATCCCCAAAGCTTGGTCGAACTCAGGTATGCCATTGTCCGATCCTCTGCAGTAAAGTAGAAAGAGCATTAGCACCTACGAGACGATGTCTTGAAAGTCATCTTCATCATAAGATTGTGAAGGGAGCATTGTTTGAGAGTCTGAAATTGATTGAAATTATGCTTTCTACCTCCTGTTTCCATTTCAGCGCTTGAGTATCTATGTTTATAAGTACGTTGCTTTGGTGTAACTAAATTCCTTCGACCTTCAGCACGCGCAAATGCACAAAAATTTAGAGAATCTTGGTTGTCGGCTAAAATGCGAGCATATTGACATTGTCAAAATAAAAATTTCAGCAGGATGCTCATTTAGAACTCATTGAAGAAATAAATTTAAAGGCTGCTATTTTAGTTGCAATTAGGAGAGATGAAATTTTTAAGGATGTGCGAAAGTGCGCGCCTTTCCGGTAGCCTGCCAACTATTCTATTCGATTGCAAAATCCGATTTTCCACAATCCTTTGTAGGTGACGGGTGTAACCATGCCTAGCGGTGTAATGCGTGGAAAATTAGATGGGCTGCCGATCAAGGATGAATCGGATCAAGTGACCTTCATAAGAACGGTAAATGATGGCAAAATTTGACAGTCAACTTTTCCCTATTGTCCAAGAAGTCTTTTTGCAAATTGTAGCTTATTACCTCTAAAAGCAAAAAAGAAGGAATTTGGGATCGTCTATGGAATTCATGCACTGGTTGAAACTACGTATGCTAGCAATACCTAATTCACTTCTCTACTAGATGAATGAATTCTTAGCGGAAGTGCCGTTGGGTTACATTTAAATAAAAAATGCAAAAGGAACAGCTAGTGTTGATAATTTTTCATATTTATTGACTCACATACAAGCTGAAATTGTTGTTGACTGGCATTTGAAGTTGAGCAGGCCAAGCCAACACGAACCCAATAGAACATTTCAATAAATGAACAAAACACCGGAGGAAGTAAAATACTAAACTGTATCATTGCATTTCACCGAACGTTGTAGCGTCCCAAGACTTCCTTGAAGGTAAAAGAAGCCATAGTACTGGGGCAGAATTAATTTATTCTGGAAACAGAGGGATTGGGGGCAGCTGGCTTGGCCCGGCGGCCAGCCAACCGGCCAGTATAACATGGCCACCCAAAGAAACGAAACCTGCAGTCCCAACAAACAATGTATTACAAACGCCTTCACATAAGAGAGTTTTTTATGGGTTGCGCCGCATTTAAGTGAAAATTTCAACTTGGAAACTGGAAATCGATCGAAATAGCGCTTCCTACGGCCTAAAAATAAAAAGATTGTATGAACGTTTGACAAAATGGTTGTCCTTGTATTAAAGTAGGGTAACATTCAGGCCCCGAATGATATGTTTTTCTCCCAGCCATTGACTTTGGGCCATGAAATCTTCTGCAAGGTATTAATACCCTATAGCAATTGTATGCGCAATAGTAATTGCAGTTTCGTAATCGGTTCAAGCACACATCAATTTGTATATAACCTACGTAACATCATCACTTTAACATTTCACCCCCAATCCCTTAAAATGTGATCGTTATAGTAGGGTCTCTATTGAGTCGCACAATAGCCCTGTTGTAGCGTCCCGAGACTCCTTTTAAGGTAAAAGAAGGCATAGTACTGGAGGTAGAAACAGAGGACTTGGGGGCTGTTGGCACGGCCCAAAGGCCGACCAACCGGCTCAGTACAATATGGCCACCAAAGTGACCGAAACCGGCATTTCAAACAAACAAAGCATTACACCTGTTCTACTAAGAATTTTTTTATGCAAAAGGCTTTTGGTACATGCTGTGTTAAACTTTCAGCCTTGGTATCGGACCACTAGAGGCTTCGCCACTGTACTTTTGCTGGTGGGTTGCGCTAAGTCATGGCAGTATTCTTTGAACCCATTGTGTGCCAAGTGCATGTTTCCTGCACTTGCGGCCATATAGCTCCTTGAGACTCCTCTGAAGACAAAAGAGGTCATAATACTTGAGCATGGCCTAAAGGCCAATCTGCTTAGCGAAGGTATAATAAGCAAGTCCCGCAGTGGCCCTTTACCAAAACCTAGAGTGAAATAGCAAGCGAAATGTGTAGCACTTTTCTTCATCAAATCAATGTCCCATGACTTCATTGATCAACTCTGCCTCAGCATACACGACGTGCCGGCCACAGTGTTCGTAAGTAACTAAAAAGTTGTTCGACCGCAACATTCTCACTACTTGCAGTCCCATTGCCTCTGCTGTGTCACGGTTCATGGAAAAGAAATTTTGCTATTTATAATCCATGTTTACGGCAAAATGTAATGTTACTGTCACAAAAGTAGGGTTTTAAAACGAAGAATGGCTATAACACAGTTGCCTAGGAAAGGGCTTTGCATCTGTTCCTGCTTATCAATTTTTATCTACTTAATAGCCGCAGCGAAAATATTTATCTAGGATTTTTGTTAATTAGCTATCTATTGATATCATCGTGTGTGTGTATATAGAAGGTGGGTAGTTTTATATTGCAACAATATTAAGTAAATAAAGGCTAATATCGCCTCTGTCGCTAATGGATTTTCTGCAGAACGCGTAGAGGTAGGCGCAACTAATCGCAACTTTGACAAAAGCCTTGTAATACTTTGTTTGTTCGAACTGCTGGCTTAGGTCACTTGGGTGGCCATCTTGTTCTAGCCGATTGGTCGGCCTCCGAGCCGTGCCAACAGCCCCCAAGCCCTCTGTTTCCAGAATATATATATTCTGCCCTAGTACTGCGCCTTCTTTTACCGTAAAGGGAGCTTCGGGACGCTACAAGCCTTCGCCGTTTCTTCTATACTTTGTATATTTACTTCCTCTGGCTTGCCAAACTTAATTACTCAGCAGTCAAGCTCAGGATATATGTCCATTAGGATATGCTTCTAGTTACGCTGCCAATGCTATAGAGCCGCAGGACCTCCCTGAAGACGGGATAAGAAAAAGCATCTGCAAGAAAACAGCAGCATCATCTCGGGGTTAATTTATTTAACTAAAATTCGACAGCCAAGCCAAAACGGTCGTTTACCAGAGCCAAGGCTTAAACAACCAACGCTTCAAACAATGACCACCTTTGCTTGGCCCTTATCAGAGTTATAAATAATTTAAGTAAAAATATTTTTACATAAATGTTAGTAAGAATCTTACTGCAGTTTTTTTGTGCAGATAATGCTTTTACTGGGCTAAAACGCCCCATTCGAGGCCTACAATTGACTTGGTAGGGTTTGAGTTGGTTCCTCTGTCTCTTCGTCTGCAATACTTGGCATACATTCATGGCGTTCGCGAAATCCAAGAAAAGAGTTCGTTCTAGAACCCAGCGTTACACAAGTAATGTATTTTCTATGTTCACGGAGGCTCAGATCAATGAATTCAAGGTATGCTAGCCAATATCTGAATGGGATCGGGTGTTTTTTGCGGATACAATCGTTCGCTAACTGCGTATCTTTATCACCACGGATCGTTATGTGCAATATTTCTCGCTAGTCTTCTGGACTATGACTTTATAATAGGCATTACTCTATATCCAAAGTGGAGACTTGATTTTTATGTTAAAGGGACTTTTTTGCTTATTTAACAGTTTCTCTTTATAAGATTCAAATTTTTTGCGAGATAATTGGCTGCTTTGAAACGCTTTGCTGTTGTCCACCAATGTATTGATGCTATTTTCTGAAGCTATTTGTACCTTTATAAGAAGTCTATCTGGTGTTGTCATCGACGCTGTTCCTTCGTGAATGCATTGTGAACACTAAACATTTTTTGCCCGCAGCTTCCTTTTATTGAGCTGACTACTTAATTCTGCCGATGAGCCATTCTTTTTATTTCTAACATTGCGGTTTTCCCCGAACATTATTATTTTGCCGTTTTTTCGCTTTTCAGGAGGCCTTTTCGTTGATCGACGGCTCAAAGGACGGAATCATTGACCAGGGTGATCTCGAAGAGGTTTTCCGTTCTATGGGAAAGAACCCATCCGAGGAATATCTTGACGAGATGCTTAAACAAGCGCCCGGTTGCATTAACTTTACCATGTTCCTCACGCTTTTCGGCGAGAAGATGATGGGGTGTGATCCAGAGGATACCATTCTTAACGCCTTTGCTCAGTTCGATCCCAACAACACAGGTCAGTACAACCATTTTTGGTCGGGAAATAAGTTGCATTCTGGTCTGAAGCAACGTGTTTTTGGCTGAATAATTTCAAATTTATCATAGGAATTAATAATATGAGAGGTTTAAAGTTTAGAATTTCCTTTTCCCTTCCGTGGTGATTTCATTGCTAGCTCGTCGGGATGCCATCAGAAAGGCGGTCAAGCTTTTCACTCTTTGGAGTCAGGCATGATTCATTGATTCGCGCGCATTGAAGAGGTCTGCGCACGCGTCCACCAATCAGTTTCTCCCCACCGGTTGTTGTTTCTTTGACTCACTTGCATTCGTACTTCCTGCGCAATGTTCTGTGTATGCAAAGTAGCTGTGCACAAAATTCCCGTGGTTCTTCGTTCTCTTATGTTGACTTGGCAAATTTTTGCCCAGTATGCAAGATGGGTCAATGGCCTATCTGAACTGTGGAAATGGTTGCATTTTAGGTAACTAATTGTTGCATGAAATGCCATTCATGTGTGGGAAAAGCGCAGGAAACTTGCCAATTAAGGACTTGGGACCATCCTCCGCCCTACCATGCTTCTCGTTTTTGTTTGAGCTTCCTTAATTGTCGCGTAATTTTAGTTGATTGTACCAAATAATTGCAACCACAGACTTACTTCTAAGGCAAATGTAAAGCGCAAAAAGGAGTAGTCATTGCTTCTCTTCGGTCTGGCTACTTTGATCCACCTGTACTGCTTGAGATTTGGTTTCAGATCGTTTGGAAAGTCAACGCATAAGGTAAATATTGTGATTTGCGACTGCTGATTTCGCGAAGTTGCAACTTGAAAGGGCACATACTCATTGGTAGTCGTTTTTTTAGCGTCCTCCACAAAATGATTGTTTTGGCAAATACGATTCGATTCGAAAACAAAACGGTGTAGCAATCTTGGACCATAAGCATCTCATCATTATTCCGTTCTGTAAATGACCAGGAATTCGTGAGGAACATTCTTGTCTACGCTACTTGGCCACCTACCTCTTACTATTATGCATCAAATTGCCATGGCAGCTTTCATTTTTTTCATGTAGTTCTAACAGCAGGTATACCTCACTCGAACGCCACTGTATTCGTGATGCAGCCCAGTGATTGTTGCCGATGTTATCTTCTTGTCCTTGTAGGGGTGATAAGTGAGGAGCGACTGCGTGATCTGATGACCACAATGGGCGACCGTTGGACCGACGAGAAGGTGGACGAACTGTTTCACGGCGCTCCCATCAAGAATGGGAACTTTAACTACCGCGAGTTCACTAAGATGATTGTGCATGGCCAGCAGGACGATGAGGATCAAAATCACCCAGTGGCCCGATAAACTGCCCTCTTTGCAAGCCTCTCAAATCTGACGTAACCACTGCCATAATCACAACCATTTACAATACTTTTACAGAGATTTGCACGAAAAAAAGCTCCACAAAAGTCTGTCTGGTAAGAAGCGCTCCTCTGGAATGCTAGCTACTTTGAAACGTTTTTTTGTGCGAGGCGTTCTCTACCTCTGATTCGCCCCTGTCGTTTGCCATTGTTGATGGTCTCATGGTTATCTAACTGGATCTTAAGGTTTCTACAGGGATCGGCAACCGCCTACCGGGGCGTTGCGATCATGGTAAAACAATTTATTGAAAAATGGGGTCAGATTTTGCTTGCTAAAACGTGTGCCTTTCGTCTGGGAAGGCTACGGTGACTCAGTGTTTCTGTGTTAGGGGGCGTTTAATGAATTGCACGGTATTCAGTCGTGCCTTCGATTACCTAGCGCACAAGTGACTCAATCATTTGCATGACCTGAGTTACGACGGTCAGCACAGTTACGCGCGCAGACTCAGCACTTCAAGTGAGGCAAGAGGCGTTAAACTCTAGCAGAGGGCCAACGTGCGTTTGCGCCATCGTGGGTTAATGAACTGTTAGAGATATTGTTTGGGTCTTGGAGGCTTTTGATCCGTGGCAAGAACTGTGCGGCAGGTAAAACAGCGGGAACCACAATAAAGGTGGCAATAGGGCTTAGTGCTTCCACTTAAACCGACAAATTGATCAGCTTGAAGTGAACAAGCAGGGGAAAGGTTGAACCCGACTGTAATTCTTTCGCCTAGATTGGGTGAGCATCGGTCGCGCCCACAGTTCACTCATGCAATTTAATAACAAGCGAATTGTTGAACAATCAAGACTATCAATTTGTCGTCGTTCCTTCTCCCCTCCGAAGTGGAGTGCTTGGCGGTAGACAGAGAGAATAACTTTCGATGAGAAACCGCTTCAGTATTGTAGATGGCCATATTATTATCTTCAAACACCCATAACTATAGGAACGCAATGGGGAAAAAAACATTTACACAGAAAAATATGAACACCTTCTCCTCGACTCATTCAGGCACCTTGCCCAGAAGTCGATGGATGGAGTGACGTGTCACCACCAGAATTTCCAAGATTCCTTCCATTGTCGAAGAGCACACCACATCAGCGTAGAAAGCGTCAGAATCCAACTTAACCTCTTCCTTGAATAACCGTCGTCTGGCAACAATTTTCGCGTTTTCAGAGTTCACCAATGAGAGACGAAGATCCCGCTTCACTGCTGAAGTGCTCAAAAGACAAACGGCGGGCTGATGACTTGGTAGACGGGCGGCGCAGAGGAGATATCGCGCATGAGGGGGCGTCTTCAACCTCTGCCACTGGGAGTAATCTTCCTCGGAAGTCAATGACCACGCTGTGAAATGGGAGCGCATGTTGTGGAAGGCGTAGACACCGATGCTTACGTCTGTGGAGACAACAGGATTGAGGAAACCACAGCAGTTCGCCTGACGTTCCGCATTAAATACCTTAGACGCATAAAAATCCAAAACAGCCATTAGTGAGGCAGAGAGACAATAAAGCAAGCTTGAGCTTGATAAAAGTGCATGATAATGTATACAACAGATGGTGTCTCCAATTTAAAAAATGTTAAAATGTAATAGCATTCTTTTTGCAAAAGGTCGGCTGGATTAATTGCCACTGAAGACAGTTGCTCCATTGAGCATCTTGAGGAAAACAAGGCCTCAAGCCAAAAAATAACGCCAACACACTACTTTACCTCAATTAACCTATCCTCAGGAGGAGCACTGAGGTCAGTCAGGCATACTAGACCATCATCAGCACAACTAAGTAGCCTGGAGGACGCAGAGGGTGAGTTCGTCTCAAAGACAAGATGATTCACATCATCAGAATGGACGTCATTCAGCATTAGTAGAGGTCGCCCCATCTGTCGCGTGTCCCAGCACAGCAAATAGGCAGAGGGTTCCGTCCCATCATCATCATCGTCGCAAACGTCGCCATTCCTGTCGCCACTGATTTCCTCATTAAGACTCTTGCATGGGCGCTTACTTTTATTGGTCTTGTCGATTCGTCCTCGCTTACGTGTCACTGCACACGAACCAGTACAAACAAGGCGTGCGTCAGGACTGATTGCTGCGGCGTTAAATATAGCACCTTTGGGCAGGAAATTGCGACCTGCTTCCGAAGTACTAGCCTGTAAAGGGAAGAATGGGTTTAAAGTATGCACATAAAATCTCATAAGTAGCGAAATGCGTACGGGCTGTCGAGGATTTCGCAGATCCCATAAACGTAAAGTACCATCAAAGTCCCCAGAAAGGAATATGTTAGTGCTTGTACGAGCGAAGTCCAATGCAGCGCACCTGGAAGAGCCTTCATTACGATAAGAGGACTTTTTGAGGGAGTGAGAATCGAAAAAGACGAATTGATCCTCGAGACAGGATGCCAAAACGCTCCCTGGTGTAGGGATAGCCGCCGTAAAAGTGATATTTTCAAAAATGCGTTTACGTAAACTTTTCAACATTTTCACAGCTAAATCACCTACACAAAATAGAAGAACGCATATCTTCACGCCAAGTTACAGATTTCACTTCTTGGAACCCATAATAAAACATATTTTACTGCTACTTAAGGCCAGAATTCGTTTCAATTGCCGTAACGGATGGTATTTTCAAAAAAAGGCACTAATGAATTAGGGAACAGCACCTAACACCGCAATGGAAACAGTGAGGTGCAAGTGAACACATCGACATTCACTATGGACAAAAAGTTCAACCCATAACCACATACGAAAATGTACTAGTTTGGCGAACTAGTAGGATAGATATTGGTTTATTCTCAGATGCATGTGTGAAATGATAGGTAACCACATGGTTGCAAACAGACAAAGGAATAACTCCGCGATAATTCGCGAGGACAAATAAAAGGAATCCCAGAAATAGAAATCCCACCACACTAGACAGGAAATGTAGCGTCAGAAATGGGAGGAACAAAACAATAATGTCATTTTACTTACGGCAGGCTAAAAGGGCATGCGTACCTCAGGATCCTTTTGATGTAAGGCAAGAATAAGACAAACTTCCCGTGACTGTGAGAAGGTTTATTTAGCTAAACCTCAGACTCGAATAGAAGCCAGAAACCACGTGACACGCACCACACGAAACACAGGGTTAGCCTTGAGATGCATTTAGTAAGATGCGCCCCATCGTCCGTCGAAAAAATTTCATTCAGATTCTGCTGTTATTGCAATTGCATAATCTTCTTTTGATGAAAAGGTGCAAGACTTAGAAGTGTTTTGAAAACTTTTAACCTGTGAGACAATTAAGGTAAGAGGTGATAATGTTTGGGCAAATTTTCGCAAAACGTAATAAAGAGACAAGTCTGAACGTGACCTCTGCATAAAATTTTTTGGGACTGTAGCATAACAATGCTATTTTCTTTATCTTCATGAGGAGCATACACTTTTCTGTAAATGCAACCACAAGGGGTCCAATATAACCTTTTGCTGCCTTTGGCTTCATTTTGGCATAATAACCGCTAATAATATTGGTATTTTTCCCAAAATTTTATGCAAATTTGCACAAATTTTTTGCTAAGTACGTACTTGGACATCCAGTTTTTCTCACTTAGTGCGCGGCGGATTTAAGGTCAGGTGGATTCTATGATGAATGTTCGTAAGCGCAATGCCAGGGTGGCTTTAGCTAAGGTATGAAGCGGTTCGTTTTGCGTATTTAGGAACGCAGCCAAGTAACTCATACCTCTCCTCCTTAACTGCACGCGAATACGATCGCAAGCGAAGGCGTGTCGATTTTGATGTTTCTACACATTCCCATCGCTTCCCTTTCATCTGGGATGGCAAACTAGTGCCAATAAGATATGCAGACAAAATTTTTGCTAGTCAATGGTTATCAAATGAGGAGATCTTGATTGGCACGAAATGCAATCATTTGGGCGTCGTCAATCTGAATACGCATAAGATCTATGACATTCCGCTTCTTGAAGGCTCATCGAGGTATTTTTCGGCGCTAAAGCAATTTTCTTTAGATCTACGCTCATGGAGGAGCCTTGCGGTTGTGGTATTCATGCTATTCAAAAAAATGCATCAGGCACGCTTATAGCTACCGGTGGTGAGAACGTGAATGATGTTGGCGTCTACAACCTTCCCGATTTATCTCCTCTTTGTGTATTTGAGGTTCGTAGCATCCTTTTACTTCTGTCACGTTGCTTCTTGCCTGCTTAGGTCCAGTAACTACCCTCTTATGTTTTGATAAGTTTTTTGAGCGCTACGTATTATAATAGCTGGTTCTCCGAGGGAATTCGTGATTAGGCGTTTGTTTACACTGAACTAATTTAATGCATTGATTGTGTTGTTTGGTCACTCTTGACCATGCATTGATGTATTGTCACTGAACCACCAGATAGGTTCAGAACTGCCCTAGGACGTCGACTAACGTGAATCCCTTTTTTGCCTTTAGAAACGGCACAAAAACTGCATATTTGATTTGCGATGGGTTCAAGAGGAAACATTGGCTTCTTGCTCACGCGACTCCTGTTTAGCTCTGTGGCGGTTACCACAGCGTGATATGCATACATCTCTAATGATCTCATACGATCCCGGCTCTTCCCTAAGTCGCCCTCGACCCATATCCCGTCACCCCTTAATAAGTACACCCATTGCTTTCACCCTCTCCCGAACTCCAGACGATCGATTTAGAGCACTTGAATACCTTCCAACTCGCAACATGTTAACGGTTGTCTCCATGTCACACTACTTTTACCTCTATGACCTAGATTCCTTATTCTCATCCACTTCAGGCGACCAACAACCTTTTTTTAAAATGCCTCTTCTTTCCTCCGATAAGGTAAAATTGGCTTTAGCTTAACATCAACCTGATGATTTAACCTGAAGTTATTCGTTTTCATTTTTTAACCTTAGGAAGCGGTGGCTCTGCGACGATGGCCGAATAATCCTCATGTTGTGTCATTGGCAACTCATCGCTCGGTCCTTCTATTCGACATCCGTTGCCGATCGCAGATCCGACGGACAATTCCTCGCATCGTGGAACCGCCTGCTTCTTGTCGTTCTTGTGTTAGATCGCTCAATTTTTCTGGCAATATCCTCTCTTACGGCACTTCTTTGGGCAAAGTGCATTTCTACGATTTGGTGGCCGACAAACATTTAGGAAATCATCTCGACACTGAAACCGTATCCAAGAAAGCTACATTCTCTCCATGTGCGTACGGGAGTTATTCCGATTCCTTGGACGACGGTCTCCCAGACTTGGCCGCAAGTGTTTATCCAAACGGCTTAGACAGCACCCCAGAGCGTCAGGAGGAAGAACCAGACGAGACGGAACTCTCCTTTGAGTTTTCAACTGACAATCCCCCTTCTGCCCCCAGTGATTTGCCAATTTCGTCGGATCCTGAGAGGCTTAGTGAAATCGACTTGCATCTGATCAATTTTATCAGTTCTCTTGCCGTTCGTCCACAGGTTCGGGAACGAGCTTTGCAACAATTTCGGCTCGTCACGGCCGATCTTCGGCGCAGAATTTCCAGACACAGTCTTCGTGTCACCTTGGCGGCTACAGATATGGATAATCCAATCGTACAGGTTTCCAGTGACGAGGAAGTGGTGAGAGGTGAAGAGGAAGAGGATGGAGATAGCGGGACGCAAGCCAACGAGGCCGTGGATCAGGCGCATCTACCACAGCCACCTGGGGACTCGGTGCTTTTGGAGAATTTGACTCTTGATAATTTGAACTGGGTAGAAAGCAACTGGCATTCTGTTGGAACTAACAAAGCTGTGTACACTCATGAATACGATCCCAGTGGTTTGCGCTTGTTTACTGCGGGTGGCCCCATTGGATCCGCTTTCTCAGGCAACTTTGCAGTACTCTGGGATTAAACTAGATAGGTCTTTCCTCTTTTTCCCGCGAATTCCGCATTTTACTTGTAATTATAATTTGCCTTTTTGCGACAATGTTCATGTCACATCAACGACGACGACCATTACAATTTGGAGGGTTGACGAGGTTGCTTGAGGTCATTTTTGCTACCTTCTCTTTTTTTCCTAATTTACGCTCGTTGACGTTTTCCCCTGAGACTTTACGATGTTTTTGGTGAGCTTCGACGAGGCGTTTTTGTTTCCTGTACATTGACCATCGCTATTGCGGTCGAAGCCTTGCCTGCTGGTAATAAATCTCATCTGTGGGCGAATACGTCTTGCTTCAATTTTTCCCCTTTATTCCATTGGCTCTGGATTTTTACTTGTGAAATTGCGTGATTAGTGATTGATTTGGCGGCAACACTGATGTTTAGGATTCATGCGCTTACTTTGCTCGTAGAATCTGCTACGATGTGGATGCGATTTATGCCGGTGTCAAAAAGTAGCTGAGTTATGTAGACACAATTAAGTTGACAATCAAAAGATTGCTGTCTTGGTCAGCTGCACTTGGTAAGATGTGAACCCAAGTACATTCCGAATGCTCTAACCTTTGTCTCAGCGATTAATCATTGGAATCGTCGAGGATAGAAGTGCATTTTTTTATGCACATCAAATTCCTATGTAAGGGGATTTTCCGATTCATATCACGCCGGCAGGGCATGCACAATTTCACTGCTGGCTTGACTTCGTTGTTCCAAAATTAGTAGCTCATTTTTTACAGCCTAGTAAGCAAGCATGGAACCGTGGCGTTATTCACCCCGACGGATAATTTTCGACCGACCACCTCCGATGTTCACATACCGACAACCGGGACCACTTGGAATGCCTATGGCACCTCCCAACTTCCTCCTCCCACCACCGCCCTCCCCCCTCCTATCTCCGATACTCGATACTGCTTCTTCGGTAGTCTCCGCCTGGGAGGCTGAATTTGACCCAACCCTTAAACAACGACGAGAAAAGCTGGATGCTAAGAGGAGGATTTCTGTTGTTGATTTTAAAAAGAAACTTATCAGATGGAAGGAGCTATTGGAGAATCCCGGGAGCGCAAGCGCCAAAGTACGTGACCTTCTTCGCATACACAAGAAAACACCTTTCCAAAACAATACCTCTACTCCCTAATTTGATAGTAGGTGCTGATTGTGACGAGGGTGCGCATTTAAAACAATGCATGAATTTCAGGTGTCTGTACATTTCATCGTCTGAATGCGGATAAATAGGTTATTCAAGCGAGGATAGGCCTAATGAGTGATTCTTTGTTCGTTTTAGGAGGAGCTTGAATGTCTTGAGCAAGAATGTACCGACCCTGACCTCCTACAGATAATGAAGAGGAAACTTAGAAGGAGCCGACGCAGAAAGAGATCTGTATGCTTTTAGCGATAAAAACTACAAATTTCATTTCCTTGTTTTAGTGTCAAGACATGCCAGTTGTGGTGCCAACTGGTGTGGGAGAGATTCTATCACGAATATCTGTAACCGACGCCTCCGAGCCGTCGCTACAGCCACCGTCAAGGTAATATCACGATTTTTAACGAAAGCAAATCAATACAAATGCAATTTTATGCCTCTTTTTGCACTTTACCTAGCGTAGTGTTCCTTTGAGGAGGACTGAAAACACGGATACATTGCCCTTCACAAAGTACCTAGCAGGCTTGAAAAGTGCATCAGCCTTTTGTCAAGAAAAGTTGCGAATTTTGAGTAAGTTGAGGCGATTACGCGAGGCACGTGTCGGCCAATTACGAAATCAAGGTATGGCCAATTTCGTAGTTCTCAATTCTCAAACTTTTCTCCTCAGGAAGTCTCATTCCAGAACAACTAGATCAAGCATTTGAAGAGAAAATGCACTCAATTAAGTCGGAGATTGAATCGATGCAAAAAGTGATCAACAAACTAACAAGACGACTGGAGAGTGTGAAGCAGGCATCGGTGCAGGAAACGAACCAACCGGTGATGTCGATTGATGACGCTGTCACCCCAAGTGGTCTTCCGGAGAGTGTGCATTACCTCATTTTTGGTTCACAAAATGCTGGTGAGTCACTTCAATAAGGGTTTGATTGAAGAATATGGAGGATAAGCAAGAGACAGTATTGTCTTCTTCCCCATCTCAAAGTGTCATTATCCTCACGGCCAAGTTTTGTAGCACTTTGAGGTTTGATTCTGTCGTTTCTTGAGTAAAACTAGGACTTTCCTAAATTCTTCCTCCGTCTTAACTGATGAACATAAAAGCTAATAGTATGTCAGTTAAAAAAAAAAATCTTATTCCAATTGTACATTTCTATAATTGGCAATTTTTAGGGCTTCTTTCTATCTGTTGATGCTTGGCATGTAACCCATTTGGTTGGTATCTCTCACCACTTTCTCTTTCCAGGTATTATGAGTGTAAACAAAGTGTTTCGTCATCACTCACACCAAACATTGCTGGAAGTCGTTCTCCTATTGTTTACTCAGAATTGGCACGTGATTCTTCGTCAAGACTAGAGGAGCCTCGTGATTAACCCCTAAAATGAGCTCATTCAAAGCAGTCAATCGTGGGTGGTACGTGGTATGGCATGAAGCTTCTGTTGAAGCCTTGGGACCGAGCTCAACCCTCTTTGTGGAGCAAACCAGCTCGACTCGCATGTCACATCTGCAGGAGTGTAGAATGGATCACTATAAGGTGTACCGACTGATCGGGTTGTGGTGCGATTCCATCATTCTTTCCTTCTAGTGGGTTAATGAACTATCAGGTGTTTAATCCCTTCAAGATCTCAGTCCAGGAGTCCAAATCCTTGATTGATCTTGCTTAAAGTCACTATTATAAACGCGCTTGTTGTCCTAAGTCTAAGAAGCCGCAACTTTTCACCCTGGAACGACACCTCAGCAAATAATTGCTTGAAATGGTTACCAGGACACTATACGTCAGTCAGTGGCCAGCTTGGAAAGTCTCTCTCACTCGAAACCAGGGCGGTGAGCGATGGTAAGATGGCTTAAAAGCTGTAGCAGAAGGATTCCTTGTTACCCATGATGAAGCAGTGCTTTCTGACTGTTTGAAAGGACCAAGCAACCGGGTGGGAGGCCATTATATGTGGGCTCTCCAGCGTTGTGTTCAGTGGCTTTAAAGTCATCGCAGTAGATCAGTAGAGCCAGACCATGGAAAAACTTTGCCGGACAAGGACCCTTCACTACGGCTTCATCTTTGTCATGAAGGCTGGAAATGAGCCATGTGTCCCCTGGCATGAGCTGATGAAAAATTATCCTTTTTTTCGACCAAAAAGGGAGCATACTACCTGTGACAGAATCACAGATTTTAAGATTCCTCATTGTTAAATTTTGGCCCTAGCACTGCCTCGATTTACCTTATCTAACGTCTTCTAGGTATGTTTTTGAGTTCCGCCAGTCTTCCATCTAGCAGTAACAAGGTCAGCTCGAAATATCATTGAGGTTGGATGCTTAGGCTTGGTGATCGAGTCACTTTCAGCCCGAGAGGCCTGTGCTAAAAGTAAAGGTTAATTTATGGTGATTTTTAACATTAGTGGAAGTGGTTGATGCAAAAGCAGTACCAAGAACAAGGACGATTGTACGGCTGATCTTCGATAAAGCTGTTTAAACCGAGCTAAAGAGCTGGATTTGGAGACTGTCCAGCGTGTCCGTGGGAATAACTGACTGCATTCTAGGTTGTGCCACATCTCGGAATCTGTTGAAATGCTCAAACAGACAGTTTTAATCAGAAATGCTATATTTCAAACCAAAGCTGAATTTATTTTCGCCTTTTAGAAAAAACTCCCTTCCACCCATCGACAGTTATAGTTCGATTCTCTTTGCCTCCTTTTAGACACCAACGTCCGCTGGAACAAGTTCTTTTGTCAGGCGAATCTCAACTTCAGCGATTTCTTGAGAATAAGGTAGGCGTACCTCAGTCGTCGATGCGCATGATAATTGCGTTTTGAACCAAGTGTCCAAACCAAGTCGTTTTCTTGGACCAAGTGGTTCTTTCATGGGCCATTCGCAACTCTCGTTGCCGATTGCCAACATTGTGGAGTAGAAACATAGCATTGGTGATAGCGATGTCATGCCAGAGCATCGAGAGCATTCAGAAGTCAAGTCAATTTTGAAATTGGGTTTCCGAAAGACAGTAGTCCATTTCAGATGATAAAAACGGTCTCTTTTATTCCACGTAGTTTCCTGTTCCATAAAACCATCTTAGAATGGTCCGTTTCAATTCGCCTGTCTTGGTGTCTAGGATTCGCTGATTTTTCGCAATTGCTGATGTTCACATTCATGACTGCGTTCACTATTCTTACGGAAAAATGTGCCATCATGTGATTTTGATGTGCGTCATGTGACGCTTAGGCGGGCGATCCACGCGCCGCCCAAATACTCACAGAGATGATTGCTGTGACGGTGCGAATTTTACAAATTTGAATGCCCAGACATACGACGAGACCTAGTAACAGGATTGGAAGGCAGAGTTGTTAGATGAGCTGAAGGGTCTATCCATCTCAAACTAAGTATGCATAGCGGGAGGCTTTCAACCGGATTTTACAGGCATAGAAGAGTATGCCGCCGTGACGGTCCTGCACGCAGTGGAAGGTGTGACCTAGCGACCTCCGTGTTTGCTGGCACACGTGTCGGCAAACAATCGAGACACCTTTAATTAGGGTGAGGCGGGGGCCAACGACGACAGTGCATGCTTTTGCTGATGGGGTGATAAAAGAAGGTTTAAAAACCTCCAATATCTACCTGTATCTACAGAAGACTTCAAGCACTTGAATGGTGTCAGGAGGTCGCACGTCTGCACTTCATTGGCAGTCTGGGTCGTGGTACTTAGTTCATCAGCTCTGAGAACATTCAGACGACGTGTGGAACATTCGCTCTATAGTGAACAGAATCGTTCACAAATGTTTGAGCATGCCGCGCCTGAAGGCAGACGAAGTGTGAAGCAGTGTACTCGTTGGATAACTCACACGTACCGGAAACTCTTCTGAGGCCTCTCTACAATTTGCCATCTTTTATAATCTCATCTTTCAGTTCGGTTTGGTGGAATTAGCGTCACTAGTCGACTTTGACGTGATTGCCATTTCCGCGCATTTGGATCTAACAGAAAAATTGATGAGGTAAAGAGGAAGTTGGATGACCGGGAGGCATAAATTCGGTCGTTTTGAAGCCTTCTTTGTTCTTACTTCTAGATCGCGCTGGGATGAGTATCTGGTTTCATCGGATTTCGTGGAATCTCAAGACGTTGTGGATCCCAGTAGACATCCTCCTTCACTCTTGCCTACTACTTGGGAATTACCTCCACCCTAACTTTCTTAGGAAAATGAACTCTTGTGTGTGTGTGTGCGTGATGTCTGGATATTTGTAAATTTAGTTATTAGTTGCTTGACTCCAGGTATTTTGTTGAAGTTTCATAGTTCACCAGTCTCCATGGATCCTGTTGCTTACTTGAGTGTGCTAAAGCCGATACACACTGTTGAACCACATGAGTTTCATCTGGGACTTTGTGTGGCCCATGGGGGGTGCACTTCGCAGGCCCCTCACCCAGCAATAGAAGCAATAAATAAAATGAGGAATGCAAAGTAAAATCTTCAAACCACATCTTGTCTTTCACTTCTCCTTTCTGCTGTGCTACCACTTTTTAGCTACCCATCTCTAATTTCGGTTCTTCTAGTTCTGATCCCTTTCCACCCTACTGAGAGTAGCAATGCTATCAGGAATTGATGTGACATTAACTCCATCTCCATTGGGTCTCTGCCGATCCCATCACCTGCAGGCGATGCCTTCAATAGCGCTGTGGAGGTGTGTCCAACCACATGAACCGGAATTTGTTGGTCACTACAGTTCTCGATTTACGGGTACACAAGTCTGGAGAACGCACATGGAAGTATTGTGAGACTGGAACCATGGGACGATGACAGGATCAAATGACCACCGTCACTGGGTACGTTCCAATGCTAGGGAACGACACTCTCCGGTCTCCGTAGTCTGTAAATCCTTCCTCCTAGCCGTCATGTGCTTCAATAAAAAATGTAGACACGTGTGATCTCTTATGGCTTTAGATGGGGCCCGGAGTGATACAATGCATTACCAATGTACCAAAAAGATAACAAAAATCCGTAAGTGTAACCTAAGAAGTCACTCTCAACAAAATCTCTGCCAAAGCTATTGGCAGGTGATCCAGAATGAAGACTTTGCAACCACGAAACATTGAGTAGGCGCATAGTACATGGAGATGGCACGAGATTAGTAGGAGAAATGACGAAAATCAGGTAACTTGAGTGACAATTGAGTTGCACCTTGCTGTCTCATTCTGTGATGCCATTGGTGGGTGAATGAATCATTCATTCACTTGCATCTTAGTCACTCAATTGATGGTGCTTGCGTGGAGTTTGTCATTTGCGCACCTATTGAGCCCTTTGTTTTATTTGATGTGAAAGTTTAGAAATTGAACTTCTTTTTTTTTTGCTTCGATTACGCGAAAGTCCTTTCTACTGGGATGGGTCGGCCTCTACTACCGGTGCTATACAAGGTAGCAACTTGGCCACTACGACCTACTCTATGATCTTCAGAGGAATTAGAACAGATTCAATTATTTTACGATCTGAATAGTTGATATTTCTGGACGCAAAGTTTTTGTTTTCTTTTTGTTCAATACGAATATTGGAGGCCTAGAGTAATCAGAGTAGAGGGTAGATGGTCAACTCCTTTTTTGGTTAAGCATGAATTTGACCTTGGGAAGGTCAACTAATTGAGAGAAGAATCAATTTCAGATGAACAGACGAACAATCAGTGCTTTTGGGTAAGTGTTCTCACGACAATTTGATGGACGACACCGACATCGCATTGCATCTCAAAAGAATTGCCCTCTGTAGTACGGTTCGCCTACCTGACGACGTGGTAACCGAGGTACTGTAAAGCTTTCAATACGCCCAACTGATCTTGATCTCGTTGGTGTTGCACCTGGGGTTTAGATGGAACTACCTCCTGTCTTTGATGCCTCGAGGTCCACGTCAAAATGGGGTGAGAATTATATGGTACTTTAAAATAAACTGAGAGCAACTAAAAGACTAGTGTAATTTTGTTTCTTTCTGGTGGAAAAGGAGTAAAAAGGTTTTAGAGTTGCATGGGATGCACTGAATGTTCTTTCTACGAAGTTCCTGCCCTGAAAGTACTTCAACGCAGACTCTCAGAGCAAAACCAAAATGCAACTAAGTAGTGCGGCCTCTTACCAAGAGGGTCTCATCGTATTGTTTAACCTTCTACCTTTGTTCTACTCATTTAACAATCATTTGTGTCAAATTACAGCTACAGCTATCCATTTGCGAGAGAAGAGAAGCTTAAATTTGTCTTACCTTTGAAATACTCGCCTTTTGGAGGAAACCACCATTTTTTAATACAGGTCAGATTTTTCTGCTGGTAATTTTGTTCTCTTTTATTTATACATTGAAACACAACCCTCAAAATTCATTCTCAACGTTTGCACAATTGTAAAGGTCACAGCATTGAGCTGCTATGAGCACTAAATACCGCATTAGCGAAGTAAAGTGAGATGAGCTTCAACAACCCATACTTGTGATTCATCACGTTCATGTGAACCTTTCTTTGCTGTAAGTACGAAGCACATGGGGCATAACAAAAACCACTGCCAACGTAGGTTGTCATTGTAACAAGGTGTTAGTGGAGTTGAAATGTCCAGACGATTTTGTAAAATAAATGGACTCACTCTGAGAAACCTCCTCCGAGTGAATGGAATCGCCTAGGTTGGAAAGTAGCCAATTGAATGTGCCAAGTGCGGTTGGATGCCATCTTGTCGTGGAGCTCACATTTCCCACGTTTCTGTAATGAGCATCTGTGTAGAAGGTGGCAGTCACTAAGGTGACAAATAAAGATCTGTTTGAAGATAAGATGCAAAGTCTGTGCCTCTTAAATTTCGACGTAATCGACTCGTACATGAAGTCATACCGAAGGCTAGATGAAGTTCTACCTCGTGCTTATTATGTAAGTCCATTTATTTACCTGAATATATCAGCACCAACATAAACTATCATCCCTAATTAAATGACCGATATTAATTTTGTTGGCCAATTGGATTTTGGACAAATTCTTTATTTTTCCGATCACGGAGCAGCCTCTCGAGTACAAAACTTCATTTCTACAGGAATAATTGATTTTATGACGCATGCAAATTTGGTATTTCCAGTTATCACCAAAGTCGGTCTCGCCATAGAACAATCCTAGCTTGCCTATAGAAGCGTGTGTGTGCGAACACGCACACACTCTCCAGCCAAACAAAAGAGAGCTACCTTGGATGCCAAAATGTGTAGCTATAAATTAACACTTTAACGTGAACTTGAGCTCAGGGTAGTTAACGCAATGAATTTGCACGACATACAGACCGACCTCTAAAACAGCTGCCTGGGATTAACGCAGCATGTGGTGAGTAGATTCTGGTACAAGAATGTCTAGTCTACCTTAACTGTAATATCCATAATGTAATAATAACAATAATGATCTAACAGTCGTCCGTGAAGAAACCTCACTGCTTTGGAGGGATTATAATGAATTGCTGCCAATAGGGTGAGTGACTTCCTTTTGAACATTTATCCGTGTTTTTCTCTTAAACTCACGAATTCAGATGAGTTTCTTATAGAAATTTTGAGTTAGTTTAGGGTGAGATAAAAGCTTCAATACCAACTGCTAGACCAACTTGTTATTAAATAAAGGTTTCAGAGGATTAAGTGATTTAATTTATTCTTGTCAAACGTAGTTTTATGTTGATGTTATTGCGCACTAAGGATCGCTTATTTGTGATTACTAAGGTTATCGCAATAGTACAGTGCGAAAACACCAATACGACAGCAATTCTATGTGAAATGAAAGTCAGATTTGGTGGTCAAAAGTGATGTGTCAAAACATTTTGCGAGATAAAATAAGTGATGACATGAAAAACGAATATTACGATGAGTTGACTCTCAATTCCAGTAACATAAGCACTTCTTCCCTATAAAAATAGTCCTAAAGTTATTAGTAAATAAATTTAAATGCAATAAGACGTCCAGCCAGCTAACCTCACATCCTTTTCAATTCTTTGTATCAATTTTAATACTGTCTAGATGTCTGTCAATGCTATTGCGAAATTACTGGTTTTGAAGGGCACATCACGCCCCATGAGTATCAAAGGCGTGAAATTATAAGGCCTTAAGAGAATGAGTCTATCTAGTGCTTCTTCACATCTCGCGGATGGGACCAAAGCACTCCAGTCATTTCATTTCGTGGCACTGCTCACCAGTGGGGCAGAAAATAATCCTTTGCCTTGGCAAAACAAACAGAAAAACTTCTAGGGCTAACACACAGGGACTCTTTAAAGAAGCTTTTTTTACCAATGTTTACCGAAAAATTGCTGGAGAATGTTGCGATTATCAGAGAACTGAGCAAAATGATAAGGTGTATAATATAGTTATGTGCGTCACTCAAATTTCTTCGCATTTTCTCCATTTTAGACAGAAAATGAGTTGGTTTTTCCCTCCCTGTCTTTATCGAAAATGACTTATAATTTATAAAGGAAATGTGAAAATCTATAAAATTGATCTAACTGTAGATGCATTTGTCACCTTCGTCACTGCTCTACCGCCGTGGCGAAGTGTCCAACTGTGGAAGAAAGTGGCGGACCAATGTAACCCTTAACTTTAGATGGGATTTATTATTCGTAAACTCATATAAATAACTGCCACTCATTTGATATAGTATACTGAGATTAAAAGATTTACAATCACTTAAAAACAATACTGATGCGGTTCAGCATAGAGCCAAAACGGTGAGTTAGAATTATAAATAATGAAAGATATCCCATTAAGTAAGCATTTGGTTAGTTTCCTTGCAGCCGATATAAAAACCTTTTTCATGAAGCTCAAACATGACAACCCTAACCCTTGAATCAATCCACTCTCCTAACGTGAGTAACTTGAACAAAATCCAGTGTCATTGCAAGCATTACTGTGCCACAAACTTCTACTTTATGCGTGAAGCATGAAATCGAATTCGAACTTGGGCCATTTCACCCAAACTCGCCCACCACTTCACTGAGCCGAATTTTCCCGAAATATTTACGAAAAACTCTAAAGTTAAATTAAACCATTGTGGCTGTCATGATTGCGCAAGTAAGTTAAAGCAAAAATCTAGAACAGTTATAAAGGTTTGTCATCGATTTTTTGAAATATTATTCATCTTACAAACTATTATCTTCTATTCACTTTGTATGAAAGAAAATTAAAGGTGAAATCAGTGAGTTTGCACTTATTGAAATGCAACAACTGAAGACCGCCTTGAAGACTAGAGGCGGCAGAATATTCAGGCAAAGCATGCACCGTTGACGTGCAGAAGCGATTGCGGCCATTGAAATGGTATAGATGCCTGGTCTTTCAGCGGACCCGCAAAGTGGGTTGTACCACCACTACCGGGAGGCGAATACTCCACGTATTACAGGAACACATTTCAATTTAAAAAAATAAAATAAAACGTAGCGACCTACTTACTTTCGCTTATTTTGGTTTGTGTGGTAACATCTTTAACAGTTCTTTCAACGTCATGTCTGAAGGTAATTTTGGCAATTTTGCACTACTTTGCAGATATTTACTTCTCTTGGCTATTGAGACATGAATCACGACTATAATGCTGATGCTGAAAAGATTTACAATGCTTGCAAGGGACTCGGTATGTTTAACTGGGACTATCTTCTAAATGAAAGATCTACTAATTTGGCTAGCCTTGTTTGCGTGTATAAAATTTAGCACATCCCATGTGCATAAGAAGGATGCAAAAAAAAATTTTGAATAATCAGTAGTTTCCCGATTAAATGCTATTTGCGCTTTCTTTGAGCAGCATTGTCAGGGCCGTTGCAGCCCCCTAAGACTTTTCTGAATGCGAAAGACGACATAATACTGGGGCTAGATGTGCCCTGTCTACTTGCAGGAGGGCTTGGAGGTACCTTCATTGCCCTAGAGGCTAAGCGGCCTGGTGGGATTACAATGGCGCGGCCTTTACGTATTGCCCTAGTTAAACATATCAGCTGAAGCGGGTTGATTTTTTTTAATGATGTTCCAGTAGCTAATTTGGTTCCTCTCTCTCTCTCTCTCTCTCTCGCTTATAAGCAATGGACATTGTCACCTTTTCTTATTCCCTTCTAGGCACTAAGGAGGAGGACATAATTCAAGTGATAGGCAAACGAACGTTGCCCGAAAGGCATCAAATCCGTCTGGCTTACTTCGCTAAGTACAACAAGGTAAAATTAACGAGCACAGCAGTGGCATGTTTGACATCCCATGACAGTCCCAAGTCGGTGATGACTTAGGGAGCGCATGCCAATTAATGGAGTGATTATGCTAGTAAGGATCTAGCCGAATTCTAGACACTGAATGCTTAGGTAGAATAGCACCACTCTTAGACAGTGGAAATAGGTTGAAAGGAGAGCTCAAACAGGACTTACGTCTAACCATTTTGTATTCATTCCCACTTTTTGGATAGGATCTCTTGGATGTGTTGGATAGTGAATTGAGTGGAGACTTTGGGGAACTGGCACATAATCTCTTCCTTGGCCCAATCCAAATTTTGGCGGCTGAATTGTACAGAATTTTCAAGAAGGCCGGCTCAGCTGGTGGCGATGTTAATGACATTATTTGCTGCCTTAGCCCAACGGAGATCACAGCACTCAAGTCCGCCTACCTTGAAGGCAAGGGGATTGTAAATGCATTCTACCTGTAGATTGGATTGTGATTCCTTATTATCATAAAATGAAATGTAACAGGGTGAAGGCGCTATTCTATTTTTTTCGTAAAATTTACCTAAACAATGCAAAAACACTGGGAGGAGGAGCTAAGCATTCCCTAGCTATGCTATAAATCAAGGGCGAATTATGAGCATCCCTTTGTGACTGGTTTTGGTTTCACTTGTCACCTTTGTCTTCAAACCCTCTGCAGTGTGGTTTCGCTTAATCAGGTAGACTTCGTACTCTTTTGACAATTGTGTTTTTTATTTCATTGTTCACTTAAACTGAGTTTGTTCAACACTGCCCTCAATGCAAAATTTTGAGTCCTCCCTCCATTCATTTTAAATGTGGAAAGTCTTGAAGTTGAGGGCACCACTCAAGGACCGCGCCACCAAGCCGATGTGCATTAAAACCACTACCACACCACACCACTGCAAAAGCACGTCTTCACCTTGATTTGACTGCTGACTTAAGGTGAAAGCTATAATTGCAAGGAGGAATTTATTTTTTATTATTTTTTCCATTTTAGTCCTGCAATACGAAGGTGCAAAGGGTATGTCCATTTCAATGTAATTTCAAGGTGCCAAAGCCGCTTTAAGTTAATCATTTACACAGCCTATAGCATAGGGGGCTATTATGCAAAGAAGCATTTGCCACTACTTCTCCTATTCTGCTTGAGTCAAGTCTACTGGCTGTCAGTTAGAGAAATAGTTGGTGTTGGTACTAACCCCTAGCATGTTCCGTGTTTTGGTGAAGATCTTCTCAACATACTTCAATCTACTGAGTCGAGCAATAAAAATTGAATGGTAACCGGATTTTAATGCAAGTTTATTCGCTACCTGCTTGCTGCGGATAAGAGTCGCTGGGTGGCAACTTGTCGTACCACCAAAGGCAAGTTTTTTGAACTAACCAGAAAATTTATTTGCCATCTTTGTTGTGCAGACAAGACACGTAGCTTGGAGAAGGACATTGAAAAGGAAACTAAAGGTGGTCACCGTGATTTCTTGCTCAAATTCATCAACACTAACCGACCCGAATTCCCCGCCGAAGAGGTCAAATCTGCTGCCGCCACCGGACACTGGGAGAGTCTTATCGACATGCAAGAAGTTGGGCGCAATGCAGCTGCAATCCACGCCGCTGGTGAAGGGTCAGTGGTAAAATTTGCATAGAGATTGCATTTTACTAAATGGACCTCATTTTTTGAACTAATTAAGCCTATTAGCAAGGCGTGGTGTTATCTTCTGCCAAATGTGCTAGTGAGTCTGTTTTCTGATTGGTTCTTCCAAAGGCGACTTTGTGCCGCTCTTTCATCCTAAGTTTTTAACATTTTCTCCCCACTTTTGCATTAAACACCGACTGTGTGATTGGAAGTGTCGAATGATGGAGTACATTTACACACCCTATTCAGAAATCAACGAAGTCAAAGGTAAGAAATGCGCACTTACTCCGCGTGTTGTGTCTCCTCTACCAGATTTCATTTGCCCTTTCCGTTGGAATTGTAACTGCTTACTCCACTCACCTTCTTGCAACCAGGTTGTGGAGTGATACTGGTTTACCTTTTCTTCCTGAAGACAGAGTGAATTCAAAGAACTCGGCGTTTTTGTGCATCCTCAGCTACATACATTTGAAGTTAATAATTGACCACCGGATATTTTGTGCTATTTTTGCAGAAAAGCCGGCAAAGGGAATGAAACGGAGGTGACGCGAATCCTTTGTTCTGCAAGCGCGCTGGATATACGAGCTATCTATGACCACTTCAAAGATGTACGTCTTGAAGCATTGCGTTTTAGGAGCATGATTTGCTTCCCCATCAAGGACTATTTATAAAAAAAGACAATTAAGTAGACGATTCGACGATTTTTTAGCCCTGTTTACAATGTCTGATGGAAGACAAGTAGTTGGTTTAAAGCCTTTTGTTTTCTTGAATTCCCGTAGGTGTACAACGTCTCACTGGTGGACTTCATCTCAAAGGCCTTTAAGGAGCCACTTAGAGATGCCTACAATACAGTCAGTAAGTGCTGCAATGCCTGATCCATTAGCTCAAAGTCAAATCAGACGTGAGGGTATTTTTAACCAGTCGGTCTTTCTTCTGCCCTGCAGTCATGACAGCAGTGGATCTCCGCCTCTTGTTGGTAGCTCAGCTGTACAATTCCATGCATGGCCTGGGAACCGATGAACGGACACTGTCCAGAATCATCGCCATTCGCTCTGAAGTAATTTTAATGTTTGTGTTGTTCAGAAAAAAAAGCCACTTAGAAGACGTCCTAAAAGGGTATAAAATAAAAAAACTAGGACCGCTATGAGCAGAAGGAAAAATTGAAGGAATATTTGGGCCTAATTTGCCATAAATTAGGTAGGATACCCCTCACCCTTCCCACTTATGCAACATTGCAAGTTTAGGTGAATGAACTGAATTAATCAAAGTCAAGTGAACGTTTTTGTTTAATTTTGCCCTAGTGCAATAATTTACAGTTATAAAGATCAGCGGATTGATGTATGGAAATTGTTTTCGACCTCAGACTTCAAAGAAAACCAACAGAATCGTCAAATTCCCTGTGCCAGTGGTGTTGTATTTTCAATTCTGACCGCACAATCTGCCACCTTGTAGATTGACCTTCCAACCCTAAAGGTGCTCTATCAACAGAAGATTGGACGTTCTTTGGCCGAGATGGTGAAGAGCGACACATCCAGCGACTATCGATCACTTCTACTGACCCTTTTGGGCGAGAAATAGGATAGGAATTTGGATCAGCAGTCCCATCATCATCATCATTCCACGAAAAAATTATCCTCCGTTGTTCTATTTCACACACGATTAATATTCCAATAAACAATCTAATTCCACCTTCTAAGATTAGTCTCCTGCTTTGCTCTCTTTCAAGGAGGGATATTTGGTTTGGTTTAAAAAATCATATTTTATGACAAGCTGCCCACAGGAAATAGCCGATCTTCAAATACTTCCACGTTAAAGAATGGCGCCAAATGGAATCTGGCAAGCTAAATTCAGACGGAGGCATTGCCTAAAATCAGAATAGATTTAGCCCATCAGAACTTGCAGTAATAAAATAAAAGGCGCACGAAAATAAACATATGCAAACTTCAGCTCCATACCAACCCCTGTGATTTCATCCCTTCCTCTTTTAGTCCAGGCGTAAACACCTTCTTTGGGCACGCTATTAACAGGACATCTTAGTCTACATTGATTCTAGCGTGTCTCCTGCGTGTCAAAAGCAAAATATGACCCAGTTTTTCTGATCAAGAATAGAGGATGTACCCTCCTCGAACTGAGGCCTCTATCTTGGGGTGACTATTACAGCTTAAGCGCTTGTCAGAACTAAATCCTCCTTTTAATACGTTTTGCTATCTCTCCTTTTCCAAAGCCAGTACTGTAAACTTGACGAGGGGTGTCTAAAAACTCTTTACAGCAGAGTCCATCAGTTTTGTTAAAAAGGAATCCCATTTCGCTGTTTTAAAAACTAAAGGAAATTCGCATAAAGCATAAGTGATGTTGGAAAATCGGTGCACATGTATGAAAGAAACTGCATGTTAAAAGCTTGTACATATGCTTAATTACTCATGTGATTCATGCTGGGTCAGCAGTTGCTACTATCAACTATCAGTAGATGGGTTTTGACAGCACGGTCTAACGCTTTTTTCACGCACAACTATTAATGTATTATTTGGCTATTACTTTTGTCAGCATAGCAATCAAATAACCTTGCTTACTTTATCAGTTTGATTGCCAATATAATAATTCCTCCGGTGGTTAGATGTTTGAAAAATTGGAAGGACGAACAGTGCTAGAATCCATTTATGTAGATAATTTTTGAGGCCGGTAGCACAATCCTTCACTTTTACATTTAATTAAAAAGTTCTGGTTTTCAAAGTGATATTCTTTTGCAGAAAACCTTGCCATTTTCTAAGTAAGGTTCTTTTTTATTTACTTACCGTCTTTATTGTAGTGGCTCAGTCTTCCACGGGATTTCTTAAGCCATTCAACGTAAAAGAAGGGCATGGTATTGTAGTGCTCTGAAATTTTCCTGAAGAGGGCAAAAGAAATAATGCTCCAGTAAACTATGCATATTTGATTTACCGTTGGACTTGGCGTGGTGTGAAAGCTCGCCCACCCATCGAAGCCACAATGGCAAACCCAAAGGCACACGTCAAATTTGCAGACCACTTAAATTAATAATGCTGTAAACAATGGAGAATTAGAGTACCACCCCATTCGACATCACAAATGCTAAATAGCCTGCTTCTTACGTATAGCACTGTAACCCTGCATTTGTTTGGCCGTGTTTATTGATTTCTTCGATTCGTTGGGTGATTGGGTGAACACAGACCAATAGGGAATTGGGTCATTAAAAATCGATATTCGTTTAGTTCACATTGTTGTAATGCTTCTAGAAGGTGGAACTACGAGTGTTGGTTGGAAAACACACATGTAAACAATTAATAAAATTTATCTCTGCTTCTATAAAGTTAAAGGTCAAACCAATAAAATTTGCGTGAAGGAATAAATTAGTAGGCAATAGCTCAGCCTATTTCCCTATTTTTTTTGGCAGAGATATGTGATGTAACACTATGACAAAGTAACAAACTGTGTGTTACGTTTTGTGTGTAAGTGTGTACAGGTGAAAAGGCATTGCTTGGGGTGACAGGCTCTCAAGAGATCAATAGCGTAAATCACACAAACAAGAAAGTGGCGGTTTCATGACCCACACACTAATTCTGATTCACCCACATGCACACTGGAGCACCGAGAGCGCTTGCGAAAATGATACTTTTACGTTTTCAGATTTCAAAATGTAAAACACACACATACACACATGTTTTACATTGAGACTAATCAGGCATATTCAAATAGACTATACATTCTCACTTACAAATAGGTAAGTTCATTTATTGGTGTTAGGGAAGGGCGCACCTAATCCTGATAGTTTGATCAACTTCCATCGCCTAAGGCACTGTCATAGAGAAGTTGTTCATGCACCCTTTTTGTAATGCATTTCTGGAAGACGAAGAAGAGTTTCCACCAATACCGAGTCCAGGTATTTGTCATCAAAATCATGTTAAAAACTCAAACATTTTTACGCAGTTTTCGTTCCACCGTACTGGAATGGCTTCTTGACATTGTGTACACTGGGAAATGCATAGACTATTAAACTGAAGTGGTGGATGTAATTCGAGTCTGTGCCCTTCACAAGCCGGAGTCACCTTGGTTGCAAGGTGATGGTACAAAGTTCTCGTCAAATTTGTAGATGAGGTGGGAGAACTTGTCGTGCCAATTGGGAGGAGGCTGGTGAGGAGCTGGGTTCCAACTTCGTGTCAACCAGGGAGGAATAGTAGACATTTAAGAAAAGAGGTCATCGATGTACCATTATTCACTCCTTTATGTGAGTAAAAATGCAAATTTGGGGATGTTATGTTATGTTTGGTGGGTAAATGGGCGAGAAACTGTGGGCAAGCTTTGTTAAGTGATTGAGCATGTAACCAGTCAAAATTATTCCAAGACTAGACTAAGAGAATTGGACAAAGCACATTTACTCTCCTTGAAGGCTCAACAACTACCACGGAGGTCTCGTCATGACTCGAGTTCTGAAGGGCAGCTGGGATGGAAGCGAGTCATAGATATGCACTGTCTCATACGGTTGAAGAACTCAGCCTTGAGAGGAGTTGCAAGTCGGTTGAAATGCTATCCCATTCCCGTCCTTCGAGTTCCATTACGATTGTTATTCCCCCATTTTGCCCGAGACAGTAGACTTCCACAGATCAGGTAAAGTGGACACTTGGAAAAATTAACGATTTCAGTGGATACATCAGCCTAAAAGCCTAGATTTTCCTTGCCTCTCGAAACCCTTCCATGTTGGTAAAGATTAGAACCTCTTTTATTGCTACTGCCATGAATACTATTTTAATAATTTATCAACAAGACGTCACAGCCCCAAAAACCCATCCAACTTTGGCCACACAAGCAGCCCCAGTGACGAGTCATTCAAGTGGGCTAGCCCAGGGTGGTACACTTGATAATAAGTTAACCGCTTCCAGGGTCTTAGAATAAAGGGAATCAAAAATTCCCAACAAATGGAATTGCTTTAAGGATGCCCCAATATATGCGTTTAAAAGTGTTGTTAACCTTCCTGAACCAAGTAAACTCTACACTCGCTGGAGTTTGGCTTGCATCAGTCAGCCTTTGTGAAATGGTGAATAACACACATCGCATATTTGTGACGCCACTAAGTATTGCTCTGTATGAGTGTCAATGCTTGCGCTGCCAATCCACTACAATCACTTTGCTGCTTGTGAAAACATGCAATTGCCATTCCTACCGTCAACTAAGTCACCGATGCATATTGTGCTCATCTACGTGTTAAATCCACTTGAGAAACTGAACAACAGTCCAGACACCAATCTCAAGACATGGGCGTGGCAGGAGCCCTGCTCTACCACACCATTCCACTCACTTAAGTTAAGTCTGCCTGCCAAGTGGATGGGCTGAAATGAGACGAGGGTGAAGGCTAACGACGAGACGACGTCTGGAGTTTGAGTTACAGCTTTACGAACCTATTCTTGAAGCTAATATTATCTAAATATTAGCAAACAATTTTTGATCTAGAAAGTATTGCTATTATTACTCTTGTTGCTTGTACGAATCCAGAAAAAACGAATTAGACAGCATTTTAGAGGCAATCATCAATTAACTTATCAATGATCAAACTATTCAGCGCTGGCACCTCATTTTGGAAGTGGACTAAGTGATTGTACTTCGACATGTATGCTTCTTAATGTTGCCTTTTTCCCTCCTTAAAAGGCAACATATTCATGTGAACTCGGCAGAGGTGCCGTCACTACCGCTTTAAAGGACTAGTGATGTGTGCTAAGGCCCTAGGCATCGTTTCCTTGCGCTGATTGGTGCAGTGCAGGCTTAGATGCGGGTAGCAGAGAGTACTTGAAGAGCACGCACACCTCTCACAACCTTTGTTGAGTGCGCTCGCCTCGTCAAATCGGCTCTACGCTCGCTTCACCACAGCCAGGTGAGGCATACTTTATCTTTTTCACTTCTCTCCTTAAGCATAAAGTGAATTTGTGCATTTGGTATCAGGCAAGTTGAAAACTACAGAATACAATTATATCTTTTACTCTCAGATTCCCCTTTATTTACCACATAGAGTTGACCGAGAAATTTTGTATCATTCAAAAGCGATATGTGATAGACAGGATTAGGATGCTTTACGAATTACTAGGCAAAGACATTTACAAGCTCCATATAGATTATAGTTTTTTAGGGGATCTGTTTTTATGCCGAAAATATACCCTCTTGCGAGCAAATTCTTATGAGTTTGTAGACATTATCTGTGTCACTTAACATTTTCAAGGCAATTTTTGCCCTAAAACAAAAAAAAGTAGCTTGTCAGTTTGTTATTCAGCGGAAAAATGCACCTTCTCATCCAAAAGGACATTTGGAGGAACATAACCATTTGCTTCTTGTAGAACCTACAAAAACAACGAACCAAGTTCTTGAAAAATGAGCTACAATATTACTACTTGCGGTCTTCCATGCAATCCTACCTTGAAGCCCTATCCCAACTTTAACGCCAACAGCGATGTGGAACTCCTTAAAAAGGCTATGGATGGAATGGGTAAGGCATCTAAAGATTCCCTGGGAAAATCGCAAGACGCCAAATAAAAAATGTTTTGCGAATTTCAGTTGGATAGACTGCACGTTTGCCATAACAGACCGAACTAAAGTATTGTTTAAATAATCCACACGAATATTTACTTTTAAGGACAAACACCGGTATAAAGTCATTTAGTCATTTCTAGGATCAAATTAGCAGTTGCCTAAATGGTTTCCATAAACGAATCTTATAGTTATTTAAACTACCATGTTTAATGCAATGCTAACAGCCCTGGAATTAAGTCTTAATGTGGTTCCCTGAAATTTTCGTGAAGATAAAATAAGACAATACCAGAGTGGAGCTTAGGGCCACTGGCATGGGCCAGAGGCCTGCCTACTCGGCGTAGGTACAACGATGGAGCCCATAGGAGTTAAGCAAACAATTTGAGCATTATATTAACACTGAAATAACGTTTTATTGCGCAACACGAAAAAGTTGAATCGCTATTGAATGGAAACAGGAGGTATTAGACAGGTTTCGCTTCAATAAGTTCGTAAGTGCCTGCAAACATTAGTGAGTTTAACCCTGTCTCTTAACTAGCATACTTTTTTCTAATGCTAAGGCTTTTGTGCTTTCGGATGAAGGCATCTACTCCTATTTCTATAAGTCACAACCTTCCAGCTAATTCGTGTATCAATTGTTCCACACGGCTCTTTGCGACAAGAATCAATAGTCTCCGAATCCTTGGTTTTTTCCTAGGTTGTGTGCACATCTTCTCTAAATTCATGGTTTAACGGATTTGTAACCACACTTTGGCAACAAAACAAAAACTGACAATAATGATAATAATAATAATGTGTCAACTCCCAGATGTAGCACCAATCGAAGTCATGAGGTGTTTTGCAAAGTATAACCCACCAGTCCGCAGAATATCCGTAGACTCTCAAATTCTAGAAAGATGTCTTCTACCTTGTGCCAAAATACGAATAGGATATTTACTGATCCTACAGTGCATCTCACAATAGTGTTGTGTGAGCAGTTAAATCTTCATTGTATGTGCCAATAATATTCCACTACCTTTGCGACTGCCAAGTTCTGTCACATACCTGTGCCACGACTGAATTCTGAGGTAATTAAATTAAACAAACACACATATACATAAGTGCCGATTATAGACATTCTGGCAAAGCCTGTAAATGAAAACACTTGATGCAAATGTTGTCAGCAGCTTCGTCTAGTCAGTGGCATGGTACCAGTGCACAGACTTTACTGTATAAATGCGTAAGAGGTAAAAGAAGATGTAACACCCAGGCAGAATATGAAATTTTCGTTGGCTCGGAGGCCTTGTCACTCAACCCACGTACAATAGCAGTCTCAAAGTGGTCTTTTCCCAGAACTGAGATTTAAACAAACAGCCAATGTAAATTAACGAACAAATGATAGGTACTGCTGGCAACTTCTGAGTTTCTCCACCGCTAGCAGCGGTCAGCGGATGTGTTTGTGAGGACCTTTTCGACTGGCTAGATCTCAAATACCAAAAATTAACACGGCATGGAAAATGCCATTTTTAAGGAAGCGAATAATCTCTTTAGGAAAGCAACAATTTTTCGGTAAGAATTCTGAAAATCCTGGTCATGAATGCAAATTTGGACCATCCACTTATTTGCATATAATTTTTCGATATTTTTATGGTCTTTTTATTCAGGCACTGATGAAGCCATGATCATTGAAATTCTTGGAACTCGCACCAGTCAGCAACGTGTTGAAATTGCAGAGGCCTACAAGGGATCCTACGGCGAGGCATGTTTTTAGATCTTTGCTTCAAAATCACTATGGAGGTTGGAATAGCTTTTATGATTCTCAACTTCCCCATTTTTCTTCGCAGGATCTTAGGGAGAGACTTCAAAGTGAACTGAGTGGTGATTTCGGTGAACTGGTGGACCTCATGTTCTACAGCATTCCTGAGCTGAAAGCTCAGCTTTGCTACGACGCAATTAAGGGTGCTGGTACAGACGAGCTTGCCCTCATTGAAGTCATCTGCACCTCAACCAACTCTGAGATCGAAGAGCTCAAAAAGGAATACGCTAAAGGTTAGCATTTGACTCCCTTAAACGCTACCATCTCCCTTCATTTAATCTAATTGCTACTTTCAAACGATTGTTGTTTGTTTTAGTGTGCCAAAAGCACGGGAAAGCTGGTAGGTCCGACGTTTATAACAAATGAAAAATCTGCTCTGGTTTTGTGCTTAGGAAGTGGTTCTAAAATTCCGGTAGATTGGGATGTGACTTTGGCAATTGTTAGAACGCTTTGTATGTAAATTTTAAAACTGAATAGGCCAAATTCGGCTGAATGCTGTACGATGTTTCTGAGGCGAAGTAAACTGTCTACAAACGCAGATTCTTTATTTCCATTTCTTGAAAGTCTTTTCACAATGTTACATACCGTCTTGCATCTGGCACAATAATTGATAAAGTGGTGCTGAGTTCATGTTGTTTTGGCAATGGCGATGCTCCTTAGTATAATTTTTTCCTCTTTGGATAGCCACCGAGACCACTCTAGAGGACGACATTGTGGGCGACACCAGTGGCTACTTTAAACGTATCCTAGTAGCCCTGCTGGCAGCTCAGCGTCACGAGCCCACGGAGCAGCAGATAAAAGATATTGCAAACCGAGGAATTGACTCGATCATCGACAAGAAGGCTGCTGAAGCGGACGCTCAAAAACTCTATGATGCTGGCGAAAAGTGAGCTACCCCTAGGCTGACCAGATTATAAGTATGCTACTGATTATTTAATCAGTAAAAATAATTAAATGAAAGAACCATAAGGCATCATCGAAAAGGGTGTTGATCTTTGTCTTCATGTTCCATCCCCAAGACGTCCCTAACTTATGGCAAAGTTCTGTTTAGTGGGGGAACGGTCGAAATATGGAAGTATACTCTGCATTCAAATAAGTGTATTGCATCCTATTGGAGCAAGATTTTATTTTATGCTTCAGGAGACTCGGAACAGACGAGGAAACCTTTATTACCATTCTCTGCACCAGAAGCCCATGGCAGTTGCTGGGAATTAGCAGGGCCTACGAAAAGGTAAAGGAGGCCTTTACATGAGGCCATGACAAACTCACTCAAGTTGATTGTCTCAACTATATGACTGCTTGTATGGTAATACTAAGGGTATTTTAACTTTTAGTCTTTCTCAAGCATTGCGAAGGCATCTTGCGAATATTGTTTACAGGTTGCGTTATATTACAGCAGTAAAACTCATCTGGCCTGTGGTGGTCAATTTTGCCCCAGGGAGCAAAAGTGTTAATTTCCTTAGCTATAATTCACAATCCTTATTAATGTGCCGATTAGTCCCCTAAGTGTTGTGAAGCGAAAGAGGAAAGTATAAGGATTGGAAAATGTTTTCATCAAAGTGAATTTCTAGGGGCCTTCCGTTTACTTTCTACATAATGTTTCTTAACAGATAAGCAAACTGCGACTTGTTGAGGCCATCGCGAGCGAAACGAGGGGTTATTTCAGACAAGCTCTTCTGACAACCTGTGAGTTTCTCTTATAAAACTTGGGATTACCCTTCCATAGAAGGTACCTGAAGCCTTATTGCCTGACTTATTCTCCACAACTTATTACTTGGTTTTACTTCATTTTAGCTTTTCATTAGTCATTGTAGCATTGAGAATATTGTTCGACTGAACAATCAACAAGACATCCGATGTGGGCGAAATTGTATGCATTCTCTTGTTTCCTATCTAGTGCTTGCCAACATTAACACCCCAATGGCGTTTGCCGAACACCTCAACAATGGTCTAAGCGGTATCGGAACCAATGATGACCAGATAATGCGTATCATTGTGTGGCGTTCTGAGGTGTGTGGCAAGTCAAATGTTTTCTGTCACTATCTCACTCACAAGACAGTTTACTTTGCCTATTTCTGCCCTATTAGGTTGACATGAAGGAGATCAAGAATTGTTACCTTACGAGGTACAACAGAGATCTTGTTGATGATATCCGAGGCGATACATCTGATGACTACGAGAAGCTTCTTGTTCGTCTTCTCGGATCTCAGTGAAAATCGGCGCGAATCACTTCTTTCGAATAATCATCCTCAATCTTCATTTAGCTATATTTGAACTATGGTGTCTACTGATTTACTAAATAAGTAGTTCTGCAATATCTCTGACCCTCTGGCTCTTGTACTCCGGTGGGGCTTCTCACCCATTTAGCACTGATGCATGAAAAAAAAAGCGATTTAAGACAGTAAACCTATGGATTCAGGAGATTTTGGTTTACAATTGTTTCGGAGTGTCCTGCGAGGTATTTTACCCAGCACATCTGTTTTGGACTGGTTGAGTTACCACAAATCGAAGAGTCAAGGAACGGTGATAGAGCAACAAAAGTACATCCACTCTTGCAAAGGTCTTCCATCATAATTTTACACGATGATGAGTACCCAACTGTTCAGCAGCAAAGAGCTTCAGCAGTGCTAAGGCTCTAAGGGTGACATGTCGTAGGTTTGTACGTCAGTGAAGATACTGGCCACTGAGTTCCAGAGTCCTCCGTCCCAGGTATTCATTCCTTGACTTTTCAGTTAAGCCTTGCAATGCACCTAGCCATAGGTGCCTAACCACTGCGTGACCAGATTTGTGAAAGATTAACACAGAGCACCAAATTACACAAGCTTTTACACCGGTTCTCCCAAGGTGGATGGCACAACCATCTCGGCAAATCATTCTACGACGGTGCCTCCTCACCATTATTTATGAGTGTGAAAAAGGTAAATGGAATTTACACGCCTATAAACGTGCCATTTTACACTGTTGGGAGTTCAAAACTCCTAAAGTAGTTTAAACACCTCTACAACAAAAACTTTTGCTTATCTGATACATTATTTAAACACTTTCCACCCCTACAACTTTAATATCTATAAGCAGTGACTTATTTGATTTCGCTTGCTATATGTACAGGTCATCCAAGTTTTAAAACGGCTTCTCTTACAAACAAACAAACAAACCATAATATCGTTATACTAGCCGTAGCTATCAATGTATAATAAAAAATAAATAAAAATAAAACTCCGGCTTAAAATTTGGTTCTTTGGCATAGTACTGCATTGTAGCAGGGCTCAAGACACTCTAAACTTCGGCGTGCACACTAAAAACTTAATCCCTTATTATTTTTTTAAAAAAACAAACTCAGCCACAATTTAATGACCCATACTACTTATAGGCTTATAGTAGCAAATGCTATCCCATGCATCATGGTTTTTGTGATTGACAAATACGTGTAAAAGGCAAGCTGAAAACTTTCAGGACCTTCAGTCGTAAGAAGCAACAGTAAAACAAATCTGTTTTTTTTAACAACCACACGCCTAGCTAGACTTTTGTAGACATCCTAATGACTTCAAGGAAGACGCGGTTTGATAAAGAGGAAATGTATTTTCGCGAAGAAAAAGGAAAGATGTGACATCTTTCTAAAATCATGCATCCACACAAACTGAAACACTCAAAGCCGTCATTTATGTGCAGCATCGCACACAACTTTGTATGTATGTGTGTGTGTTTTGACTTTTTTTTCCTTTTTTTGTCTACTCTAACCACATGATATAGCAGGCGCCTCCATCTGGACCTCATCGTCCATAGCGGCATCCTGGAATTGCTGGTACTCACTATTCAAGTCATCCATGTTCGTCTGTGCCTCCTGGAACTCCATCTCATCCATACCCTCGCCGGTGTACCAGTGTAAGAAGGCTCTTCGTCTAAACATTGCCATAAACTGTTCCCTGACTCTTTTAAATATCTCCTGAATTGCCGTATTGTTTCCAATGAATGTCACGGCCATTTTCAACCCACGGGGAGGAATATCACAGACAGCAGTCTTTACATTATTGGGAATCCATTCTACAAAGTATGCCGAGTTCTTATTTTGCACATTCAACATGTTCTCGTCAACATCCTTCATGGAGATACGACCTCGAAACATGGCTGCAACTGTGAGGTACTTTCCATGCCTTGGATCACATGCAGCCATCATATTTTTGCTATCAAACATCTGGAGAGTTAAATCCTGGACAGAGTAGCTCCTGTAGGCCTGTGAATGACGGCTGGTTAGTGGTGAGAATCCAGGCATAAAGAAGTGCAGTCGTGGGAAGGGAATCATGTTCGTTGCAAGCTTTCTCAAGTCAGCATTCAACTGACCGGGGAATCGAAGACAAGTAGTTACTCCAGACATTGTTGCGCTGACCAAATGGTTCAGATCGCCGTAGGTTGGGGTCACCAGTTTCAAAGTGCGATTGCAAATGTCATAAAGAGCTTCGTTGTCAATGCAGAAGGTCTCATCTGTTCCTTCAATCAAGTGGTGGAAGGAGAGAGTGGCATTGTAGGGTTCCACCACCACATCGGATACCTTGGGCGAGGGCACGGTTGAAAAGCAGCAAATAATACGATCTGGATATTCCTCTCGTATTTTAGTAACTAAAAGGGTTCCCAATCCAGCTCCCGTGCCACCTCCAAGAGCATGGACGACTTGGAATCCTTGAAGGCACTCGCTATACTCAGCCTCCTTGCGAACCACATCGATGATATTGTCGATCAGCTCAGCACCGTCAGTGTAGTGGCCTTTCGCCCAATTGTTTCCAGCTCCTGTGGTTCCAAACACATAGTTATCGGGACGAAAAAGGTTTCCAACTGGGCCTGATCGAATAGCATCCATTGTTCCAGGCTCCAAATCAGCCAGTATTGCTCGAGGCACGAATTTACCACCTAAAAGAGGAATTTCAAGCCAATCTTAGATGTTACCTGTAGCCTCGTTGTAGTAGACACCGATTCGCTCCAGTTGAAGATCACTGTCACCGTTGTACAATCCGTCGGCGCTCAGACCATGCTCGTCGGAGACAACCTCCCAGAACTACAGAGAGGGGAGGAGGGAGGAGATTCAGAACGAAGGGGAGAGAGGTTACCTTGGCGCCCATTTGGTTGCCGCATTGGCCAATTTGAATGTGCACAATTTCACGCATTTCGCACCAGCCTCAAATTCTGCAGTGACGGTCCTTCGGCAGTGCTCCACTAGCTGCGCTCCTTTGAACCTCAATCAATCGTCTAACACAAGGTTCTCCATTGATCTGACACGTGATTGCGGTGTAGCCGGCAGAGGAATCGGCCTCTCCGGCGGCGGGATACGGACGCCTGTCTATGAGGGCCTTTGGGATAGAAGAATAAGGAAAAATTAATCATCGAATGATTAGTATATAGCTTGATTTTTAGAGACGTTAATAGCATTTCTGGTGGGAAATATTCCTCATGATTTCCTTTATTAATGAATTTGAATTTTGTTTTAATTTAATGCTAGAGAATGTGCAAGGTTTACCCCATCCACCAACTCTCCGTGTTCAACCACGGAGGTGCCTTTGGCCTTAGAATCCTGCTTTCCGTGACACCGAATTTGTGCCATAAATGAACAGGGGTATTGAACCTCCTCGCGCGCCACCCCGCCGATGGCGTCGGTGGAATGGACCGCAGGTCATGCCACTCCCCTCAGCTCTTCTGTACAGCTATAATCAGTCTAGTCTGGCGACTCTCCTCTGTGTGTGAGCACATTCACTCCAGCTGAATTACGGGAGACTGGAAGGCCCAGTGTGGGATAAATTACGACCAAAACAAAAATAACTCACAAATAGCGTTTAAAGGAACAAATTGGTTTCACTTACCGCGTTTGGCCACGAATCCTCATAAAAATTCTCCTAAACTAGTTAAGTCCTCACAAGCAAAGACATTTACAGCTTTTCAAGCTGTTCCACCATCCTTGGATCACTAGATCTAATTCGGTGTTAGGGTATCCCTCCCCCCTCCCCTCCATTGGTGAGCCAAAAGCAGAAGACGGTCCACTATACTCGCTTTGCATTTCTTTATTTATGTCATAGCCTCGTGTAAACCCACTACAAAAAGCAAGCCTTCTGCACAGAAGAAGATTGAAAAATTGTCCGCAGTTCCCTAAAAGCATCTTGCAGTATTTCAGCTCATCTTGCCACCAGATTCTACCTCAGTATTCCTCCTCCTCTTCACCTTCACCCTCCACACTGTCCTGCCCAACCTCCTCATAGTCTTTCTCCAAGGCCGCCAAATCTTCACGGGCTTCAGAAAACTCACCCTCCTCCATGCCTTCACCGACATACCAGTGAACGAAGCAACGTTTGGCGTACATCAGGTCAAATTTGTGATCCAGACGAGCCCAGGCCTCCGCAATTGCTGTGGTATTCGAGATCATGCATAGGGCTCGTTGAACCTTCGCAAGATCACCGCCTGGAACCACAGTTGGTGGTTGATAATTGATGCCAACTTTGAAGCCGGTTGGACACCAGTCAACGAATTGGATGGTCCTCTTGGTCTTGACAGTGGAGATAGAAGCATTGACTTCCTTAGGGGCCACATCTCCACGATAGAGCATACAACAAGCCATATACTTTCCATGGCGTGGATCACATTTAACCATCTGGTTGGCTGGTTCAAAGCAAGCGTTGGTGAGTTCTGGAACCGTGAGTTGTTCGTGGTAGGCCTTTTCAGCTGACACGGTAGGTGCATAAGTAACTAGAGGAAAGTGTATTCTTGGATAAGGCACAAGGTTTGTTTGGAATTCTGTGACATCCACATTCAGAGCTCCATCAAATCGCAGCGATGATGTTAGTGAACTGCACACCTGAGCAATAATGCGATTCAGATTCGTATAAGTTGGACGTTCAATGTCAAGGTTGCGTCTAAAAGTGTGATATGGGTTGAAAGTCAAACAGAGGATATTTCATAAACGCAGACATGAAAACTTACCGGCATATGTCATAACATGCCTCATTATCAAACGCAAAGCAGCAGTCTGAGTGCTCAATTGTTGAATGGGTGCAGAGAATGGCGTTGTAAGGTTCAACCACAGCTGTAGAGATCTGAGGTGCAGGATAGATGGAATATTCCAGCTTCGATTTTTTGCCGTAATCCACACTGAGCCGTTCCATAAGTAGGGAAGTGAATCCGGATCCCGAACCACCCCCGTACGAATGGAATATGAGGAAACCTTGGAGACCAGTGCATTGGTCTGCAACTTTGCGAGTTCTGTCGAGGACTAGGTCCACCATTTCCTTCCCTACTGTGTAGTGTCCACGAGCATAGTTGTTAGCTGCGTCCTCTTTCCCAGTAATAAGTTGATCAGGGTGAAATAGCTGGCGATAAGTCCCGGTTCTCACTTCATCTATGCATTGAAAAAGAAAGGAGTAGTAAGACGAAGATACATGAGATGGATAGAGCTGTACAATGCGCGTACATACCAATAACGGTGGGTTCTAAGTCGACAAAAATTGCTCGAGGAACGTGTTTTCCAGCTCCAGTTTCACTAAAGAACGTCGAGTAAGAGTCATCTCCGCCTCCGATTGTTTTGTCGCTAGGCATTTGGCCATCTGGTTGGATTCCATGCTCTAGGCAGTAGAGCTCCCAACAGGCGTTTCCAATCTGACAACCACCTTGGCCGATGTGGATACTGATGCATTCACGCTTGAAGGAAAAAGAAAAAAACCACACGAAAGTTTATATGAGCGCAGTACTTTCAGCAACCACTTGCAGAATCACCTTGTGGCAAACTCACCATTTTGAGGTAGCAGTTGTAGTTGACGCAGCCGAGACTGTTTGCAAAGTGTCGAGTTGCCGACTTTGTGAGCGACGGATCGATAATTTAAAAATCCTCATTACGTCTACGACGCGGAAATATCGACTGCAAACAGCTGATTTTTGCAGCCGTTGGTCTCCATCTTGTCAGGCAAAAATTACAAAACCGCCTAGATTCGTGCTCCGTCTGCTGGGGACAGTTGCATACACCTTCTTGACGCTTAAAGATGTCAGCCAGGCCGAGCAGATACTGCTGTGCCAGAGCGCTCATTACCTTAGGGTGATGGAACACTCCCTAGTCCCCTCCCCCCCCCCCCCCC